>CP139507.1:302161552-302262352 GCA_021014915.2 Artemisia tridentata subsp. tridentata | reverse complement strand
AGCAGGTAAACTATTTAGAAACTTCATGTTGAGGTCTTCTTGAGGTATCACTATCTTCAACACAGTAAGTTGACTGATGATCTTTTGAAGCCTATTAAAGATATGATCCAAAGTTTCATTGCTTTATGTAGTGAAGTTTTCATAACTTTGCTTGAGTAGGGTTTTCTGTGCCTTCTTGGTAACTTCATTGCCACCAAATCTTTCCACCACTGCTTCAAAAAGAGTTTTAGCCGATTCGTAATGGCTAAAGTTCAGCACTTGATCATTAGGAATTGCCATTAGTAACAAATTCCTAGCCTTCTGATCATTCTTCTTTTTGATTCTCTCCTCGTTTGTAACTGGCTCAGTGTTAAGCTTTGTGACCTTGGAACCATCAGCACGTGTTTCTTCAACAGCAACTGGTTTGAAGGAATCACCATTGATAATAATATCCCATAATGCATAGTCTTGCACCATGAAATATTGCTCTATTCTAAGCCGCCATAAATCGTATTCATTCTGTTTCAGCATGGGGAGTTTAGCAAGGATTGAGGTTTGAGGTGTCTCCATGTCCATCTTCTTGGATTGCTAGTGAGTAAATACTTCTGGTTCTTCTAGACTCAAAGTATCAGAAACCTGTCTCTGATACCACTTGACCGGATCTAAACACACACGTTGTGTTGGGGATACTTTGAGTATATACTTGATAGCACGCAGAATTTACTACCAAGTACTTAGAAGAATATGAGTTTGTGTTTGGTGATTGATTAAGTAAAACAATAAGAACAAACAATATCAACCAAACTATCACTTCAATATATCAAACGATTACAATATGAACGTGAAGGATATTAGGTATTAGATGTATTCGATATATATGATCTCGAAACCCTAATCTAAGGATCTCCTTTTATAATGCAAAGAGTCATGTACAAGTAAAACATCTAACCGAATCATTCTATGCTAATAAGATATATACCATATCTTTTCTATAATTATCTTCACACGGTTTCACCTTGATCTCTTAAGCAGTCCTAACTGTTCTTCCTTCAGCAGTCCTAACTGCTCTTCCATCAGCAGTCCTAACTGTTCTTGTATACTTCAACCGTACTAACTGCTTAAGTTTAATTCCCAACAATATACCCGCAACACCATTAAATTATGCTCTATCTATTTTGACCCCTATGAAGAATCATGTGATTATAAATCACAAATTTCTGAAATGTCCTTTATGTTTTACCGATAAGATCCGTTCTGCTAATTTGCTTCCGTTGGACATGCACAATTTTGACATTATTCTAGGCATGGACTGGTTGTCCGAGCATCGGGCGACTATCGACTGTCATGCCAGACGAGTTATATTTGGTAATCTGAGTACTCCTAAATTTGTTTTCCATGGTTCCCAACCTGGTAAGTCTGTTAAGATCACTTCGGCTATGAGAGCTCGTTCGTTACTTTCACATGGTTGTGAAGGATTTTTTGCTTCGATTAAAGATACTTCATTGGATGGTCCTCGTATCGAGAGTCATCCAGTTGTTTATGATTTTCCTTATGTGTTTCCTGATGAACTTCCGGGTATGCCTCCTGCGCATGAAGTTGAATTTAGTATTGATTTGATTCCGGGTGCCGAACCTATTTCCAAAGCTCCGTACCGTATGGCACCAATTGAACTAAAAGAACTGAAGTTGCAGCTTCAGGAACTTTTTAAGTGTGGTTTCATCCGTCCAAGTGTATCCCCGTGGGGTGCACCAGTTCTGTTTGTGAAGAAGAAAGACGGCAGTATGAGGTTATGTATCGATTATCGTGAGTTGAACCGTATCATTGTTAGAAACCGTTATCCGCTTCCCCATATCGACGACTTATTTGATCAGCTTCAGGGAGCAAAATTATTTCCCAAAATTGATTTGAGGTCCGGATATCACCAGTTGCGTGTGAAGGAACAGGATGTTCCTAAGACCGCTTTCCGTACTCGTTATGGTCATTACGAGTTTCTAATGATGCCATTCGGTTTGACTAATGCACCAGCCGTCTTTATGGATTTGATGAACCGCGTATTCCATGAGTATCTGGATAAATTCGTCACTGTATTTATTGATGACATTCTGATATATTCTAAGACTAAGAAAGAGCACGAAGAGCATCTTCGTATCGTATTGGAGATTCTACGACAAAAGAAGTTGTATGCTAGGTTTTCTAAATGTGAATTCTGGTTGGAGCAAGTAGTGTTCTTGGGTCATGTTGTATCGGCTGATGGGATTAAAATGGATCCGGAAAAGGTTGAGGCTATCACCAAATGGCCAAGACCGACGAATGTGACCGAAGTTAGAAGCTTCTTAGGGCTTGCTAGTTATTATTGGAGATTTGTTGAGGGATTCTCACGTTTAGCTTTGCCGTTGACGAAACTGATGTAACCACTCGTAAAATTTCCCATTTACTTTACAGAATTATTATCCTTTTTCCACGGGTAAATTTTTTTTTTTTAATTTATTTGAATGTATCTCTCATCTTATGTGACGTAGATCACATCCTTGATAAACGTGCTCCCACAAGATCTGCCTAACGAACCTAATGTTTATTTCATAAACATAACGATATGAAAACATTACAATATACCATTTACCATTTTACGATAATTTCTTAACAAACGTATGAACAAAACATTTATTATATGAATAGAGTTTCTAGAAAACCCTAAAAATCATCACAACACCAAATATGAACAACTAAACATCAGAACATAAAAATACAACATATCTAAGTTAATGTACAAGTTATTAAAGAACCAGAAACCCTAAATCTATTTTAACTCCCGGTAAAACCCTAAATTCACATAACTGTGATTTTATGTATTCATTTCACAAACCATAATTTATTCATACAATATTTTTATAAATATTAAGTTTACAAGTTATTTAAGCTAGAGTACAAGTCATTCATACATAAAATCATTTATTTATAAAATCTTTATAAAAATCCCATTTATATTATTTTTAAAGCACAAAGTACAAACCATTTATGTATAACTTTTATAAATTATATTTTCTAAACTTCTTAATTATTTTTACAAGTCTTTTAACCCAAGGTACAAGTACCTAATGTACAAAATCTATAAATTCCATTTAATTACATTTTAACTTAATAAAACCTAACAAATAAATTTTTAAATTACTAAACTATTAAAAATATATTTTTTCACACATCCTAAATTATTGTACAAACCCATTAAGCAAGTTTTACAAATCCTATAAGCTCAAATCGATTTCCTTTCCATTACATGTATAATTCGGTTCATAAATAATAACTTAAATGATTTTGTAAATAACAAAATCCTTAAACTAAATTAGTTCCTATCTTTGGACTCTCAATACAACTCACAAAAGCCGAATGTACAATAACCTAAAGCTATTCGAAACCCTCCCCTCCAAACCTGGTTCGATCTTAACTTAGAAACCAAAACTAAATTACACCTTGAAGATACAATGAACTTGGCCATGGACAAACTTCCCTATTCATTCCTAATAACCCTTCCACATGGCACCCTTCATCATCAAGAACACATCCTATTGGTAGTTAAAACCCTAGGGCATTAGTCGGCCACATCACCACCTCTTCACCCTTTCCCTCCTCCTATCCAAGTGGCATAACTCTCCACTTCCTGTCAGCCTTTGAATCCATACCATGTCTCCTTATCTCAACTCTAACAAACCCTAATTCCTACTTCTATAAATAGCACCATAATCCTCTTTTCATTTCACAACTGATCGAACCAAAATACTAAAACAATTCAAACCTATTCCTGTCCTAATCACAGCTTTAAAACACTCTCACAACAAAACTTTAGTAAGTCCAGAAGAGGAGGAACCCTTGTCGAATCCATTCCCAGCCATAAAACCCTAGCCAAGTCCAACTCTAAGTAAGTACTCAACTCTATTTATAATTCAGTTCTTTTATATTATTTATTCTTAAAAACACTATATAAAGATCACTAATAATAAATAAAATCAAAAACCAAAGTATACATCTTTTTCTTTCTGCTTCTGTTTGATCAGTAACTCATACGCATCTCTAATATTCGAATAATTGTAATAACAAATCAATAACATGAGAAACATGATAGAATATATCAAATAATACCATAACATGTATAAAATCTTCGTTAGAAATATTTAAAAACACAAAAACTCTTATCGAGTATTTTTCTGAGTTTTGGTCGAATAAAAACCCACCCAGACACTCAACTTTTGACCCAGAAACCAATCCCCAAACGACCCTTAAAAATTCTGGTTTTCTGTATATAAGAAGTTCACCCAGCTAGCTTTAATTAGAAACAAGAATTAATGAAAATGATCAAGTTTTCTTCAAGTTATCGAGTCTTGAAAATTGCCTATTATCGCTAAAACTAGAAAACGTGTACCAGTTATTTATTTTTCATTATTCAGTCAACCAGTAGCCCTACTTTCAACCAATAGATCGACCATCTAGGGACCATGATAAATTCTGATTTTTGGCGTGACTAAAGACCACTCAGCAAACTCTAATTAGGAGAAAGAATTAAGAAAAATCATTGATCGAGTCAAAAGTTATTAGAGTCCAAAGTTTCCCCTATATCGCTAATAGCTATAACTAAATTCCAGTTATAAAATTTTTGCTTTCCATCGGCCAACCACCCAACTTTCGACCCAGTTTTCAACCTCTAATTGACCTTTAAAAATTCTAAATCTTTGGCATACTAAAGTTCATATAGTGAACTAATTTTAGAAAGAAAAATCACTTAAAATAGTCGATCGAGTTAAAAGTTATTCGCGTCTAAAGTTTGGCCTATGGCTAGTTTTAGAAACCCATTTTCCAGATTTTATTTTTAAAAACCTTGTCCCATTTTTGTTTCACTAGCCCGACTTTAGACACACCTTTCAACCATCAAACGAATTTCATAAAATACGAAACTTGGCATGTCAAGAGTCGACCTGGCAAACTTCTTATAGGATCAGAAAGCTCGTTAAATAATTCCGTTTTCGTTAAGATATTTATGTTCAAAACTCTAACCAAATTAAATATTTCATATGTGTGATTTTTTATTAAATTAAAGTTTTAGGGTTGATTTTGTAAATAAATATTATCAAGGGTTATTTTCTGTTAATTACAAATGAACAGGGTAGAAATGGTCATTTTTCAAAAGTCCGGGGTATAAACTGTCATTTGGCCAAACCTTAGGGATTAAAGCGTAACTTTTCATAACCATTATTTTTATCCTTTCTATTTTATTTTCCGACTCAATATTAACGTAACATGTTTATTTAATTAACGAACAAACAAGAGAACGAAAGATACGTATTTAATGAACAAACCAAATCAAAATTTACAGATAAGAGATAAGATAAAATCTTACTTTTAAAACTACATATTGGCTCAGTTAAGCATTTAACCATCAACCAAAGTATTACGAAACAGAACGAAATGAAATAAACGTACAATCATCAGAAATGGTTACTAAATATTGGCATAACAACCCAGGTCACTTGTTCGGAGACGTTTATCAACTTTCTTTCATTTGTTTTCCATCCAGACTGCTCAGGTGAGTTCATAGTCCCACTTTTTAATTACGTTTTTCTAAATATATGTGGAGATACATGCTACTAAACCGAACACAAATACTTTTCCGTATGCTTTTCCTGATTTATATTGCATAAGTTTAACTGTTGCCTATTTAAAAGACCCTCTATCATGAACCATTAATCACTTTCGGGTGAGCGCGAATATTATGAATAGATCTATTGGATTGACAATCCCGTTGTGTCGCTGGATAAGTGACCCAATGCATTTTATTTGAAAACGTTTAATAAAGAGTTCAGGGAGACTCCTACTCGAGGGCATAATTGCTACATTTAATTATGTAGTGATTTACATCATAGCTTATAACTATGGTGTCGATCGTGTTAACGCCTTGCGATTCATGAGACTTTGATGCAATATATAATGAACTGCGATATAACCGATATACTTTCTATTTAGCTTGTGTTCTAATCGATTATTTAACGTTAAACGCTATGGATTCACTCAACCTTTGTGTTGACATTTTAGCATGTATTCTCAGGTTATGGGAAGCATGGCATGGCACGGGATTGGCTATGGACTGTCTAATATGTTATCATTCAGCAAATAACGTATTTTCATTAATGTATTTCGAAACCTCCTACTGGGACCTGCATATTGTAACTCTGATATAAATGAATGATAACAATTTTATCTAAAAACGTCTCCTTTCGAGTCGTTTTCTATTATCATGACTGTGAACTGTGAAGTAGCACCCCAACTTATATTTCCGCTGCGAATATCAAAAACGGGGGTGTTACAGAGTGGTATCAGAGCTCATGGTTATAGAGAACCAAATGTTTTTAAACATTGGACTATAACCGCGTTTTCAAAAATAAAGAAACTTACACCATAAAGTCCTACGCCCTCCGTGCCAGGTATGTTTCAGTATTTAGAGCATCCTTTATTGTGACTATATGGCATGGATAATGCACATATCTGATAATTATTTGACTAGCTTTATTTGAAAACTTCAAATCGTTTATTATTACTATTTGCGGGTTACTACAGTATCATGTTCCCCGAAACTCCCGAACTTAACGAAACAGCTTTCCGTACTATATGTACACCGTCTACTCACTCCCTTAGGAAATCCCCATCTGATGAAAAGTTTATTGGTTGTCCAAAAACATTTGATGTTAGACAAAACTCACGTCAAGAAACAATTCGGAAAGATGTTGAATTAAATCCTCTTAAATTTGGCACTCCCGAAACCCTATCATTTGTTTACTATCCTTAATAGACAAATGGCTTCGTAAAAACCAAACCATACCTAAAGCCCAATAAGTGTCACTTATCTTTTTCCTCCTGAACCTAGTCAACCTACCATAACTAGGTCATAACCATAGAAGCCTCCTAAGATAAAATTTCGGAAGAAACCTTGATGAATGAAGAGAAAGTTGCTGAAATTCAAGAGAATTAGTTAATTCCTTAGCAGTTTTATACCAAGTGTTAATCATTTATCTACGATATTTAACCAGACATCTCATGATTAATCGATTCTTGATGAATGTAATGGAAAAGGACATCATAGGAAGCAATGCCCAAGCTACAAACCCGACTGGAAGACTAAGACTGATGCAGAAGGAAACTAGAACTCGTTAAGAAATCTCAACTATGACCTAGAATGACCTCTAAGTTTAAGCAGAAGAATAAATTGAGGTTAGAATTCTCTAAGTTGTATTTTTCCTTTCAGAATTACCTTAGTTACGATGAACGTAACCTAAATAAATTATCTTTCTACTCTATGAAATTTCTATCTCATAACAATTCCTTCATATTCCCAAATCTGCGTTTAGCCTTCATATCTATTCTATTTCTCCATACCCTATTCATAAACGTTGCCTAGTAAAACCTTAGACGAACTTTAAGATTTATTTTGAGGTTATTTCATTAATACCATAGGAAACCTTAACCCATCACTGTAGTGTGGACAAAAATTTTTCTATGCTTTTGAAAACTATTTATGAAGCTATTTTTCAAAAATAAAACGTTGAACACCATCTAAAACTTTTTAAAAAAAGAATAAATATCACAGAGAATGAAAAAAAATTACATCATTTGGTCCTCAATTATACATAACCTGATCAACTATGTATAATTTAGGAAGAATCATGTAGTGAATTGGAACAGTTATATTTTCAGATTTTCTACTACCAATTTTCATTCAAAAGCAAATTATTGAAACAAAACAAATTGTTCATAAACTATTATTTTTGATTTCATACAACAAAAGTCTACATCTACTACCCATCCTTTCTAAGATAGGAATTTGACAACATTATGGATAGAAAAGCCCTAAGATTTATTCATAACCTCGGAAGTTCATACATAGTGAAATGATTAAGAATGGAAATACTAAAGTTACAATGATTACAAGATAAGGAATAGATTCTTCGAAAGGTTGACCCGTCATGAATATGAGGATAGCCACCAACAACACAATAGCTAGAGCCACGACAGGATGAACGACCTTGAATAAAAAAAAAACCAGGCATAAGAATAAATAATAAATTTTCGGAAGATTACTTAGAAAAACAAACCTTACCCCCATATCTTGTCGACTCCGATAGCAAAGACCACGATAGGCATAACGATTGATAGAACGCAAACTAGGAAAGCATGATCTTCGCTGGGGACGTAAGCCAAATAAGAAACCGCAAGGACCACGTAGACAATCGCTAAGAATGTGACAAGGTGCGGCATTTTGAGGTTTTTAGAAAGGAATTTTGTGATGAAAGAATGAGGATTAGAAATGAGGTATTTATAGGAGGAATTCGACCGTTATTTCGAACGTTAGAATCATTGTTCATCCACTTTAAATCTTACCGTTGCACAGTGACTCACCAGGTGGCAAAACATTCAAATTTAGTTCATCCAGTAGAGATGAAACTGACCAAACCTAGATCCTTTGGTATTAAACGGAGAACCAAGGATCAACAGTGAAACAACATTATCGGAAATCAGACCCAAGAATAAAGATAATATTTTAAGTAATATTATTTTTAACTTGAGGCATTTTAAGCATATCAAACTCTCATTCTAACCCAAATCGTTGTACGATATTCTTTTATCGCATTCCCTATCTGGATAAGATAGAAATCTGAACCTAGCTATCCCTATACATCATTTTTCCCAACTTTCCAACCAACATAGGCCGAATCTCGGGACGAGATTCCCTTCAACGGGGGGATACTGTAACCACTCGTAAAATTTCCCATTTACTTTACAGAATTATTATCCTTTTTCCACGGGTAAATTTTTCTTTTTATTTATTTGAATGTATCTCTCATCTTATGTGACGTAGATCACATCCTTGATAAACGTGCTCCCACAAGACCTGCCTAACGAACCTAATGTTTATTTCATAAACATAACGATATGAAAACATTACAATATACCATTTACCATTTTACGATAATTTCTTAACAAACGTATGAACAAAACATTTATTATCTGAATAGAGTTTCTAGAAAACCCTAAAAATCATCACAACACCAAATATGAACAACTAAACATCAGAACATAAAAATACAACATATCTGAGTTAATGTACAAGTTACTAAAGCACCAGAAACCCTAATTCTATTTTAACTCCCGGTAAAACCCTAAATTCACATAACTGTGATTTTATGTATTCATTTCACAAACCCTAATTTATTCATACAATATTTTTATAAAATATTAAGTTTACAAGTTATTTAAGCTAGAGTACAAGTCATTCATGCATAAAATCATTTATTTATAAAATCTTTATAAAAATCCCATTTATATTATTTTTAAAGCACAAAGTACAAACCATTTATGCATAACTCTTATAAATTATATTTTCTAAACTTCTTAATTATTTTTACAAGTCTTTTAACCCAAGGTACAAGTACCTAATGCACAAAAGCTATAAATTCCATTTAATTACTTTTTAACTTAATAAAACCTAACAAATAAATTTTATAAATTACTAAACTATTAAAAATATATTTTTCACACATCCTAAATTATTGTACAAACCAATTAAGCAAGTTTTACAACTCCTATAAGCTCAAATCGATTTCCTTTCCATTACATGTATAATTCGGTTCATAAATAATAACTTAAATGATTTTCTAAATAACAAAACCCTTAAACTAAATTAGTTCCTATCTTTGGACTCTCAATACAACTCACAAAAGCCTAATGTACAATAACCTAAAGCTATTCGAAACCCTCCCCTCCAAACCTGGTTCGATCTTAACTTAGAAACCAAAACTAAATTACACCTTGAAGATACAATGAACTTGGCCATGGACAAACTTCCCTATTCATTCCTAATAACCCTTCCACATGGCACCCTTCATCATCAAGAACACATCCTATTGGTAGTTAAAACCCTAGGGCATTAGTCGGCCACATCACCACCTCTTCACCCTTTCCCTCCTCCTATCCAAGTGGCATAACTCTCCACTTCCTGTCAGCCTTTGAATCCATACCATGTCTCCTTATCTCAACTCTAACAAACCCTAATTCCTACTTCTATAAATAGCACCATAATCCTCTTTTCATTTCACAACTGATCGAACCAAAATACTAAAACAATTCAAACCTATTCCTGTCCTAATCACAGCTTTAAAACACTCTCACAACAAAACTTTAGTAAGTCCAGAAGAGGAGGAACCCTTGTCGAATCCATTCCCAGCCATAAAACCCTAGCCAAGTCCAACTCTAAGTAAGTACTCAACTCTATTTATAATTCAGTTCTTTTATATTATTTATTCTTAAAAACACTATATAAAGATCACTAATAATAAATAAAATCAAAAACCAAAGTATACATCTTTTTCTTTCTGCTTCTGTTTGATCAGTAACTCATACGCATCTCTAATATTCGAATAATTGTAATAACAAATCAATAACATGAGAAACATGATAGAATATATCAAATAATACCATAACATGTATAAAATCTTCGTTAGAAATATTTAAAAACACAAAAACTCTTATCGAGTATTTTTCTGAGTTTTGGTCGAATAAAAACCCACCCAGACACTCAACTTTTGACCCAGAAACCAATCCCCAAACGACCCTTAAAAATTCTGGTTTTCTGTATATAAGAAGTTCACCCAGCTAGCTTTAATTAGAAACAAGAATTAATGAAAATGATCAAGTTTTCTTCAAGTTATCGAGTCTTGAAAATTGCCTATTATCGCTAAAACTAGAAAACGTGTACCAGTTATTTATTTTTCATTATTCAGTCAACCAGTAGCCCTACTTTCAACCAATAGATCGACCATCTAGGGACCATGATAAATTCTGATTTTTGGCGTGACTAAAGACCACTCAGCAAACTCTAATTAGGAGAAAGAATTAAGAAAAATCATTGATCGAGTCAAAAGTTATTAGAGTCCAAAGTTTCCCCTATATCGCTAATAGCTATAACTAAATTCCAGTTATAAAATTTTTGCTTTCCATCGGCCAACCACCCAACTTTCGACCCAGTTTTCAACCTCTAATTGACCTTTAAAAATTCTAAATCTTTGGCATACTAAAGTTCATATAGTGAACTAATTTTAGAAAGAAAAATCACTTAAAATAGTCGATCGAGTTAAAAGTTATTCGCGTCTAAAGTTTGGCCTATGGCTAGTTTTAGAAACCCATTTTCCAGATTTTATTTTTAAAAACCTTGTCCCATTTTTGTTTCACTAGCCCGACTTTAGACACACCTTTCAACCATCAAACGAATTTCATAAAATACGAAACTTGGCATGTCAAGAGTCGACCTGGCAAACTTCTTATAGGATCAGAAAGCTCGTTAAATAATTCCGTTTTCGTTAAGATATTTATGTTCAAAACTCTAACCAAATTAAATATTTCATATGTGTGATTTTTTATTAAATTAAAGTTTTAGGGTTGATTTTGTAAATAAATATTATCAAGGGTTATTTTCTGTTAATTACAAATGAACAGGGTAGAAATGGTCATTTTTCAAAAGTCCGGGGTATAAACTGTCATTTGGCCAAACCTTAGGGATTAAAGCGTAACTTTTCATAACCATTATTTTTATCCTTTCTATTTTATTTTCCGACTCAATATTAACGTAACATGTTTATTTAATTAACGAACAAACAAGAGAACGAAAGATACGTATTTAATGAACAAACCAAATCAAAATTTACAGATAAGAGATAAGATAAAATCTTACTTTTAAAACTACATATTGGCTCAGTTAAGCATTTAACCATCAACCAAAGTATTACGAAACAGAACGAAATGAAATAAACATACAATCATCAGAAATGGTTACTAAATATTGGCATAACAACCCAGGTCACTTGTTCGGAGACGTTTATCAACTTTCTTTCATTTGTTTTCCATCCAGACTGCTCAGGTGAGTTCATAGTCCCACTTTTTAATTACGTTTTTCTAAATATGTGTGGAGATACATGCTACTAAACCGAACACAAGTACTTTTCCGTATGCTTTTCCTGATTTATATTGCATAAGTTTAACTGTTGCCTATTTAAAAGACCCTCTATCATGAACCATTAATCACTTCCGGGTGAGCGCGAATATTATGAATAGATCTATTGGATTGACAATCCCGTTGTGTCGCTGGATAAGTGACCCAATGAATTTTATTTGAAAACGTTTAATAAAGAGTTCTGGCAGACTCCTACTCGAGGGCATAATTGCTACATTTAATTATGTAGTGATTTACATCATAGCTTATAACTATGGTGTCCATCGTGTTAACGCCTTGAAATTCATGAGACTT
The DNA here is from genome assembly GCA_021014915.2 of Artemisia tridentata subsp. tridentata. Lineage (NCBI taxonomy): Eukaryota > Viridiplantae > Streptophyta > Magnoliopsida > Asterales > Asteraceae > Artemisia > Artemisia tridentata. The sequence goes on along the minus strand of CP139507.1, from coordinate 302,250,036 downwards.
TGATGCAATATATAATGAACTGTGATATAACCGATATACTTTCTATTTAGCTTGTGTTCAAATCGATTATTTAACGTTAAACGCTATAGATTCACTCAACCTTTGTGCTGACATTTTAGCATGTATTCTCAGGTTATGGGAAGCATGGCATGGCACGGGATTGGCTATGGACTGTCTAATATGTTATCATTCAGCAAATAACGTATTTTCATTAATGTATTTCGAAACCTCCTACTGGGACATGCATATTGTAACTCTGATATAAATGAATGATAACAATTTTATCTAAAAACGTCTCCTTTCGAGTCGTTTTCTATTATCTTGACTGTGAACTGTGAAGTAGCACCCCAACTTATATTTCTGCGGCGAATATCGAAAACAGGGGTGTTACAACTGATGCGAAAAGGTGAGAAGTTTGTGTGGAACGAGGAAAGGGAGAAAAGTTTCGAGGAGTTGAAGAAGAGACTAGTGTCCTCACCTATACTTACTCTTCCGTCGGGTACTGGTGGCTATCAGATTTACAGCGATGCTTCGAAGAAAGGTCTAGGATGTGTTCTTATGCAGCATGGTAAGGTTATCGCCTACGCATCTAGACAGTTGAAACCATACGAGGAGAATTATCCGACACACGATTTGGAGTTAGCAGCTGTAGTCTTTGCACTAAAGATATGGAGACATTACTTATATGGTGAGACTTGTGATATCTTCACTGATCACAAAAACCTAAAGTATATCTTCACACAGAAGGAATTGAATATGAGACAACGCCGTTGGTTAGAAATTCTGAAGGACTACGATGCAAACATTCAGTACCACCCGGGTAAGGCGAATGTAGTGGCAAATGCTCTTAGTAGGAAGTCGGGGATTATTGCTAGCCTTGAGATTGAGCCTAGGATACTCAACGATTTGGAACTGATGGATGTAGAGTTATGTGTTCTTGGGTATGATGGTTACTGGGCTAGTTTAAAGGTTGAGTCTAACCTTATGCTACGAATTAAAGAAGCTTAGAAAGACGATGGTGAGTTGTGGTATATTATCCAGAATTTGGAAGCAGGAAGGCAAACAGAGTTTCGTGTTGACGATGATGGGATTGTATGGTATGGTGATCGTTTGTGTGTTCCTAATGATCCTTTTATTCGCGAAGCTGTGTTATCCGAGGCACACAGTTCTCATTTTACTATTCATTCGGGTTCTACTAAGATGTATAGGGATTTGAAGCAGCATTTCTGGTGGAATGGTATGAAGCAGGACGTGGCTATTTTTTTGGCCAAGTGTATGACCTGTCAGCAGGTTAAGATCGAACATCAGCGTTTTAGTGGTCTTTTACAGCCTTTAGATATTCCTACTTGGAAGTGGGATCAGATTTATATGGATTTTGTTACGGGTTTACCTCGCACACAGAGGAAGCATGATGCTTTTTGGGTTGTTGTGGATCGTTTAACCAAATCCGCTCACTTTCTGCCTATTCGGAAAGATTATTCGGTTAGTAAGTTGGCACAAATCTTTCAGCAGGAGATTGTTCGTTTACATGGCACACTGACAGCTATTGTATATGTAGAGATCCGCTTTTTACTTCACGTTTCTGGAAGGGTTTGCATAAGGCTTAGGGTACTCGACTTAAGTTTAGTACGACGTTTCATCCTCAGACCGACGGGCAGTCGGAACGCACTATTCAGACTTTGGAAGATATGTTGAGATCTTGTGCTCTTGAATGGACGGGACATTGGGATGAGTATTTGTGTTTGGTTGAGTTTGACTACAACAATAGTTGGCATGCTAGTATTAAAGGGGCTCCATTCGAGCTGTTGTACGGACGAAAGTGTAGGGCACCTATCTGTTGGAATGAGGTTGGTGAACGGCTTATTGAAGGTCCCGAATTGATTGAGGTAACTAATGAAAAAGTCGCCGTTGCTAAAGAAAAGCTCAAGGAAGCTAGAGCTCGACAGAAGAGTTATGCTGATCATCATCGACGTGCTTTGGAATTTAATCCGGGGGATCGTGTTTTTCTTAAGGTTTCTCCATTTCGTGGTGTTAAGCGTTTTGGTATTAAGGGGAAACTTAGTCCGCGTTTCATTGGTTCGTTTGAGATTTTAGACCGCGTTGGTGAAGTTTCGTATCATTTGGCACTACCTCCGCAGCTTTCTCATGTGCATAATGTGTTTCATGTATCTCTTCTAAGGGGATACAATTATCATCTGCTGCATGTTGTTTCTTATCCATTGGATCAGATTCGGGAAGATTTGTCTTGTGTTGAGGAGCCGGAGGCTATTTTGGAGCGTCAGGATCGGGTCATGAGAACTAAAACAATTCCGTTCGTTAAGATTCTTTGGAAGAATCATCCCAAGAGCGAGGCTACTTGGGAGACCGAAGAATCAATGTGAGCCAGTTATCTGCATTTCTTTTCGTGATTTGGTACGTATTCGTTTTGACTTTCCTGCTCCAAATTTTGAGGCCAAAATTTTTCTTTTTAGAGGGGAAGAATTATAACAACCTAAATTCCGTTATGACATTTGAACCATTAATGCGAGTACGACCTAAAATTTGAACGACACTCGAATATATATGATACGAGATATTTTTTTTAAACTTTCTAATACGAATATCACCTAAATCTTAAACTAGATGTTATGAAAGTAAACTGCAAAATAAGAAAATCCTAACCTAAGTAAATAATTAGATATCCTAAGTATCCACATCACACGTTAACATATTAAATAGACCAATGGCTAGTTTTGTACATGTTGTACACGAATTGAAGATAAGTAAGTGATATACGAATATTTTTAAATAATTGAAGAGGAAGAAGTCTTCCAAGTGCTCCCCAAAACTCAGCTTGTATACCCTATATTTCTCCTATTTCTTGCTCACTCTTCTCATCCGTGTAACTCACTTCTCTCCAATCACAAAACCCTAAATAACCTACAACAAACACACACTAGTGACGACAGCCTCTACATTGGTTTGCTCCAAGAAATAACGAGGTACGAAGTGACTCGAAGGCGTGGTGATCGTGGTAGCAAGGGAAGTGATCGTTGGTAGTGTACCAACTTTGGTGAAGTCATGTGTAGGAGTCGGGGCTTAGAGGGGTTGATTCGTAGGTTTCCGGTTTCGATTCTTGGTCTTATTCTTTCGTTTTATCCGACTAAGGTATCACTTGTCATCGTCCTTGTGTTTTCTTACTCGATTTATGAAACATATATATATGGTTATAACATGTAAAACTAATCATTTTTTTGTTAAACATAAGTATATGAATGGCATATTATATACACAGCATGAGATCACGAATCCATGAAGCATTTATGTGTCGACTAATTTCCTTTTGGAGAATTCAAATATGTTTTGAAATACGTTTTTGATATGGTCTTTAAGAACGTATAGATGGTATCTAAAAACACGATCAATAAACTGGAAAATAAACATAATAACAACGATGGGAGATACATGTTTATATATGTGGTTGTAAGGCTAAATTCATGTGTGAATCGGGATATATTTTGGTTCATTCGCTGGGGTGATTATGAGACGTGTGTGTGGGTATCATATGGATGATTGTAGGACTGGATAAACATGCGTGAATATGGAGATATAAACATGGATAAAATAGGTAAAAATAAATGTGTAAGCTGTGTGACGAAAGTAGGATTAGTTTTCATGCATGCATGTGGTGTAGGGAATATTTAAATGTGTGTGCCTAGTTAAGATTAGTGTGGCAGTGCACGAATTTGTGAGTTTGTGTGCGTCAACTTTTGGTTTGATGTGAGTTGGAATAAGAATTTAGAAATTGGTCGTAGCATGCATGGGTCGAAAGGGGTGTTCAGTCGTGTGTTTTGGGGTAAATAAACAGTTGGGTCACGTTGGACTTTGTTGGGAGACGTAAAAAGGTAACGAAAGAATGAGTTGTGGTGAACGAGAATTGGTTGTGTCTCGCATACTTGTGAGGTTCAAGAAAGGTCTCGTGAAGACGTTTGGTTGTGTGTGTGTCTCGGTGTCATTGTGAAAAAAAAGAGTACAAGTAAGGGTGTTTCGAGAGGTATATGTGTTCGAATAGGGTATGTTTCGTTTTGGTTAGAAATCGAGTAGTATAAATGTGTGTTATATCGGGTACGAAATGGAGTAAAGTTCAAATCTATTTTAGAATGGAATGGGAAAATAGTTTCTAAAATTTGCTAAATCCTAAGTTGGTTATAATTGAATTAATTTACACATTTAACCCTAATCTTTGGAAATTGTCAAAATAAACCCTAAACTTTGAATAAGTTACACTTTAAACCCTAAGCTTAAACATTTGACGTAAATAAACCTTAAAACTTTGGTAATTTACATACTTAACCCTACACTATGATATTTATCATATTAAACCTTTAAGTTTATTTAATTGTCATTTATAACCCTAAAGTATTAAGTTACTAATTCAGGAACATACTAAATGAGAAAACTTACTAATTCGGGAAACTTACTAAATGTGGAAACTTACTAATTCGGGAAACTTACTAAATATGGAAAGTTACTAATTCTAGGAAGTTACTAAAAATAAAAAGTTTCTAAAAATAGAAAGAAACCTCCAAATGTGTAATCTGATTAAAATAAGCTTGTAAGTAATACATGAATCATTAATTTGTATAGGTTCTATGAAGAAGGAGTAGTTCCTGTTACCGTGTGCTTTCCTGATTTGTTTTGCTTGCTTTGCATAAGGTACATATATTCTACCCTTTCTCAGTAAGGGTGTTTTCTCTCATGACTTCTCGATCCTTGACTTTGATTCGTTTGCTTTGCTATGATTCCGTTGATATGAGCCTTTGCTATGATTCCCTTGATATGATCCTTTGTCTTGATATTCGTTTTACTATTCGTTGATATGATATTTGTTGCTATCCATTTGCTATGATATGATTCAATTCAGTTTGATACGTTCTGTTTGGATATGACATGATGACTTAATATGATATGATTTGTTCTGTTCTGTTGCCCGAGCTATTTAACTAGCCATGGAGGTACCATGGCCATGTCATTGAGGCACCAATGGCATGACACTATCTGTGGCGGTGTGATTAGTCCACGACGTCCCCATTTGATATGATATGATATGTAATCACTTGACCATTATGATATGTGTGTATACTTGTCTAGTACAGGTGTATATATATGATTTGTTTTGTAGGGGGCGTATGGATGCATCCTAGGTACTTTGTTTCGTTTTGTTGTGATTGGTTTGTGTGTGCCTTACACCCCTCTCACTATTTGGTATTTAGGGGTCTCCCCTCTTCATGCACTTATGATTTAACAGATATGTATATGTGATTATGTGGTCTATTCATGTATCATGTTTAGACATTTGAGCTCGTGGGCATTTCTATATGATTCGTTTGTTTCCTTATGATTATCTGACTAGTATTATCTTAATTCCTCATTTCATTTGACTTATGATATCTATTCCTTTTATTCGTATGATCCATTTTCGTTCACTTATGCTTATTACCTATCTATTTTGTATATATATCTATTCACTGGGCTTTTAAAGCTCAGACGCGTTTCTTTTCCATGCGGCAGGTAATAAGCGGGATGCTGGGCATGAGTGATGAGAGTAAGAGCTTAGAAGACCTACCTCGATTAGATTCCCCATTTGTTTTGGATTATAATTAGACTTGTGTTTTGGATATTTCATTCCATTTCATGTTCATTTAGACTTGTTGGGAGTTTGTAAGTTTGGAAGTCATGATGTTCTTGACTTTTCAATATTTATAAAGTCTTTCGCTTGCGTTTATTTTATATGTTCTGATAGACACCATAATGTGGCATTTTGACCCTTGTCAGGTTGGGGTGTTACAGTGGTGGTGATAGAGGATAGTGCAATGACATTATTTGCAAATTAAAAGAGTAATTGTGACATATAGACGAGGGTATATTAGTCATTTCGCATGCCAATAACGAGATAAATAACGGGCGTTAGCAAAAAGTAGCTCTCGGTGGCTGTTTTGCAAAAATATGGAACATTAATGTCGTTTTTGCAAAACTTTCTGTCTCGGTGTATTTTTTGCGTTTTTGGGCTACTTTAGGGACCATTTTTGCAATTTACCCTTATTTTTTTTATTATTTTGTTTTACTTTGTTTCTCTTTTGATAATTTTGTTTAATAGTTACATAGCTAGTTCAGATTGTCTTTTGATATTATTGAAATACATGTGCATGTTTTGTGGTTTTTGTTAATCGGGCATTTAACTTGGTTATAGATATACATGTAGATGCGGTGAAACAAAAACGAGCATATGCAAAATAGATTTTCATGTTTTATAAGGTGAAATGTATAGCAAGCTTTATTAAGTTCTAAACTTCTTATTATTTTTATTATTTATTTATTTATTTATTTATTTTTTAATATAAGCGTCGTCTTTGTTTCACGTTAATTTGCAATTCATGGTGCACATGGAATATGACTTTCTGTGTTATTTGAGTGCGTCGATGGATTTGATAAGAGCACAAAGTGTACCGAGTAACTTCACCTTCTTATTTGGGGCTCACGGTATGCCACATCACTTTAACAAACCTTCACAACTAACTTCCCTTACTAACAACTAACCTCAACTTACTCATTTGGGCCCCACAACTTACAACTTTATATTTTTTATTCAAATTTACAAATAAACTAAATTCATTTCATTAAAAATAAAAATACATTACATTCAAATAATACAAATAATATTTTGAGTAAATTGCAAAAATCGTCCCTAAAGTTTGGCCAAATTGCAAGTTTCGTCCAAAATTTTTGGAAAGTGCAAAAATCGTCCCTGTGGAAAAACTTTGGGGCAAAAATCGTCCCTGACCAACAATAAATTACTAAAATACCATTGTCTTCTTCTTTTTTCATATTTCTTTTCAGTTTCTTACACAAATGGTCCTTGTGTTTCGTCAGGTTTTACAAATTTAGCCCTTTTTTTTTAATTATTTATTTAACTATTAATATAAGTATTATTTTTTTATATATTTTCGTCCATAATTCTTATATTTTTTTCCGTTTTTCTTATATTTTTTCCGTTTTTATATGTTTTTGTCCGTTTTTCTTACGTTTTTTTTTCTGTTTTCTTACGTTTTCGTCCGTTATTCTTACGTTTTTTTCCGTTTTCATACGTTTTTGTCCGTTTTTATACTTTTTCGCCCATTATCATACGTTTTCGTCCGTTTTTTCTTAATATTTTGTCCGTTTTTACCGTTTTTATCCGTTTTTCTTACGTTTTTGTCCGTTTTTATTTGTTTTCAAACAGTTTTATCCGTTTTTATACGTTTTCGCCCGTTTTCTTACGCTTTCATCCGTTTTTATCGTTTTCGGCCGTTTTCTTACGTTTTTGTCCGTTTTATCTGTTTTTGTTCATTTTTTGTACGTTTTCATATGTTTTTTTCCGTTTTCATAAGTTTTATCTGTTTTTATACATTTTCACCCATTTTCTTACGCTTTCATCCGTTTTGATACGTTTTCGCCTGTTTTCTTACTTTTTTTTTCTGTTGTTTTTGTACGTTTTTATCCGTTTTTCTTACGTTTTTGTCAACTTTTCTTACGTTTTTTCCGTTTTCATACATTTTTGTTCATTTTTATACGTTTTCGACCCGTTTTTCTTATGCTTGTCCGTTTTTCCATTTTATCCGTTTTTCTTATATTTTTGTCCGTTTTTATTTGGTTTTATACGTTTTTGCCCATTTTTTTGTCTGATTTTATATGTTTTCGTCCGTTTTTCTTACGTTTTTATACATACCAAAATGGGTAAAATGGATAAGAATTATAAAAACGGACAAAAACGTATAAAAATAGATGAAAGCGTCAGAAAACGGGTGAAAAAGTATAAATACGGATAAATACGCATGAAAACATATAAAAATGAACAAAAACATAAGAAAAGAGACAGAAACGGAAAAAACGTATAAAAACGGAAAAAACCGTATGAAAACGGAAAGAACGTAAGAAAAACTGACAAAAACGTAAGAAAAACGGATAAAAAGGGACAAAAATGTAAGAAACATGCGAAAGCGTATAAAAGCGGATGAAACGTATGAAAACGGAAAAAAAACGTAAGAAAAACTGACAAAAACAAAAGAAAAATTGTTATAACCCGTAATTTTCCAAGTTATTAATTTCCTGTAAACGCGAAGTAATCAATTATGAAGTTTTATTCAAGTTATTTTATTCATCTTCGCATTTAAAGTTTTGCTCTGTTTAAACTAAGAAACAACAAATGATATTGCCAAACGAACAATGTGGCAAAGCTCACGTTCCATTTTTACTGGAACCACACGCGTCCCGACACCGTGATAGTATGGCATAAGTCTAATAATTTAATACCGAGAGTTACTAAAACACGAGGAACATTTAATACACCATAAAAATATATCTTATCAAACACTCACCTTTTATTTACTACTTAACATTTACATTTTACCTACACCTTTTATTATATATACATCTCTTAATATACTCAAAAATACAAAAATCTAAAATAACAAAATCCTACCCTTATCCCCACCAAGAAACCCACGCCTCCTTATCTCTTTCTCTCTTCCATCTGCTTCGTTGCGTTTTTCTGCTTCCATCAGAAGGATACATCATCACCTCCCTTGGCCTCATCCTCATGCCTATAACAAACAAATGATGATGCCATCTCATTCTGTCCATGAGGAAGCAACTGCATCGCTGCCTATTTGAAGGTCAACACAAGATCCAAAACGAGGTGACTAGATGATGATGAGGCTTTACCCCTTTTGAACTACAATTCCAACTGACGATCGGATGGATGAGGGGCAACCCTCCCTCGAACCAAGTCTTTATAATCCCACCTATTCATTGGCTGCAACCCACCACTCAATCACAAACCACACCAAATATTCAAGAGAGAGAGAAGCTGTGGTGGAGTTGCTAGCCGATTCGGGTTCAAGCTTTCCTTGGTTTTCGCCTTAATTCTCCTTAGATCGACCTCCCTTTCTTTGTTGTAAGGTTTTCGATTTGTCTCGTGTTCTTGTTATTAAAATTAATTGATGAATGTTATAAAAACAGTGAATTGATTATCTTGTGGGATTGAATAATTATTTGTTTTATGTTATTCGAATGGTCACATGTTGCATCACGATTAATGAATCTTGTGTGGGTTAACTTATGAATCGATCGGTTATACATTTTTGTGGGTATTGTTGTTAACGAATTATGTGTGGCAAAATAAGAATTCGCGTGACTAAAACCGTTATTGGCTTAATGGGAATAGTGTAATCATTTTCGCTTAATCGATAGCTTTTGTTGAGATTTCTGGATTAAAATCCGTTTGGCTTAACCTGATGTTGACGAGTTGAAATTTGAAACCGAGAGAGACACCTACGTGGTCTCGGTATGCTTATTTTGCTTGACACCATTGTACTTGTTTGCTTCACGTCTATGAACATATGTTTTGAGGTGTAACTTGGCTGCGTAGTCTAAATACTCGATGTACTAGTTTGTATCAAGAGTGGTTAAAAATGGTTTTGTGTCGCTTTTGGTTGAGCCGAAAAGGATAAGCCAAATGAGAGTTTTCACCACTGGTCTTTGTGTCAATTACATCTCCTAAACTAATGTCAAATGGTTTGCTCAATTTGTGTGCCAACGCTGCCCGGGTTAGGTTATTAAGTGCGTTGGGCCATAGCCCATCCCTTGTAGCAGATTTAAATAAAAAATGGATGCGTCTATGTCATATGCAAGTTTTCCTTTCGAGTCAAATTCCAATATAAATCGAGCTCGACAACTTTTACATTTGTCTCAAACCCAGTTCATCCTAAATCATTTTCGACACACTCCCTTCTACACGACAACGAAAATCTCCTAATATAATTATAAAACAAATGCTACCACTTTATACGTATACATAACGCGATCAATTATAAACTACTACACGTATTTTATAAACGAATTCCAAACTAGCAATTGAAACTTAACTTTTCAAATGTTAAAACTATAACTTTACAATTATGTATCAATTAATAATAAAGAAATACAAAGTTCAACTTATATTCAACTATTAGTGGTATATCATGAACTTATCTTGATATTACAAACTCATATACTCGAAAATAATATAACACGGTCTATTTTTATTCGTGACGTCTGGTCACCACATACAAACCAAAACATGTACAAGGGTCATGTCCGATTTTCTAAAATCCTACACTTATGGATAACTTGCAAAGCTAATTAAATTATGAACTCTTTTCATACACTATTACTAAAAAAATAGGAATTCTACACAATTTTATCTAGCTATACTTCTAAACGACTTCATTATTTTCCGTATTCGTCTTTTCGTTATTTTCGAACCAAAGACATTTCGTCTTCGATATCTTGTTCGACGTATGCTTACACACTTCCAAGAGCCAATACTTAGGAAACTATTTTCAAACTTAAGTGCTGCTACACAAGCGATAATAACATAAACGATTTGAAAACTTTTAAACTTATTTACGTTTCATCGAGTCTTAAAATAGAATTCTGAACTAAATTATGCCATACTAATCTAGGTCACGCGTTGGAATTACTACCTACCAGTTGATTCTATTGCATCCCAAATTACTACTACTACTGAGGTGAGTTCATAGTCCCACTTTTACTATATTTTCAAATCTCGTGGGGAGATACATGCTATAAATCTGAACACAAGTATTTTCTGTATGCTATCCTGATTGATATTGCTAAGTTAATATTGCCTAAGTTACCACATTGCCAAAAAGTCCCTCATATCATGAACCATTAATCACTTGCGAGTGAACGTGAATTCATTGACTAGATCTATTGGAAGTTGACGACCCATTTGAACTAGCCGGATAGATAGCCATAGTGTTAGCCGGATTGATAGACAAATGCACTTTATTCGAATTACGAGTCTGGCAAAACTCCTACACGAGGGCATTATCACCTACATCATTTTATTATGTAGGCTATTTATTTCGATTACATAACTGATGTTAAGGTTTGCGTGTCATGAGGCTTAGGGCAATATATTACATAACTGTTACACTACAATATCATTGTTTTTACTACTATCTGACTTGTGTTCAAACTATTACAATTAAAACACTATGGATTCACTCAACCTTTGTGTTGACCCTTTTAGCATGTTTTATCTCAGGTATCTAAAGAAACTAAATGGCACGGAGTGGACAAGGGCCCCTTTGGACAATGTCCAAAAATAATGTTTTTCATTCATCTTAAACATTTTCATTTTTGTACTATCAAATGTTATGACATCGTTGTTGCAAACTCTGATTTTATTTGATGAATGATAACAAATTTTTCACAAAACGTCTCTTTCGAGTCGTTTTCTATAATTGTGACTACGATCTAAGATGTAATACCCCAAATTAGACTTCCGCTGCTTCATTACGATTTTGGGGGTGTTACAGATTGGCATCAGAGCCATGGTTATAGAGAACCAAGTGATTTTCAAAACACTGGACTATAACCACATTTTCAAAACGAACTATTTACACCTTACTACCTTACGCCCTCCGTGCCAACACTTTACTAACACATGCATTGAGATTTGCTTGGCAGATTATGCATAACGAACGAATGTTAAACACTTTACGAAATTTTGCATTGAGATTTGCTTGGCAGATTATGCATGACAAATAAATTTTATCACTTACAAATGTTATTATAACTAATGCATAGTATTATTATTATTAAATAACTTACACTTATTATTATTGGGATATTACAGTACCATGTCTCCACCGATTCCAGTTATCGTTCTATCTGATGTCGAGACTGATGCTACACCACCATTATCAGCTGCTTCACCTACCCCTATCCTCATATCATCAGATGTTGACACTGACACTACTGTACCTGTTGACCATACTGCCACTCTATCAGAGACCATGTCCGGAGAGACTGAGCCTTTCGAGGAGGGTGAAGTTGCTCCTACCCCGGTCATTACATCTCCTGACCACCCAGCCTCACCAGTGTACGGTCCCCTAACATGGGATCAGTACATGGAGACTCAGCAGTTTCTGCCTGCTGATGATCTTCCTCTACCATCACTACGTCGAGTTCTTACCCATGACCACTACTCCTCAGGATCAGAGGCTGACGATGAGTCATCTGACTCAGACTCTTCTGATTCTTCAGCTACACCCATTCCACCACCATCCCCGCCTGCACCGGTTCGTCGGCGCAAGCGAGTCAGAGTCCTGCAGCCAGATGAGCCTATCCCTTTCCGAAAGAGATTCAGGTATTGCCCCAATGGTTGCACCTACATCCGCACTGCTCAGAAACGAGTGCGTGCCCCACCAGCTCTAGTACCACCACCACCAGCCCTTATATCTACACCACCACCCACTTCACCTGAGCCATCACCACCAGCACCACAGCCCCACCCCTATATGCTCCCGACCTTTGCACCACCACTTTCACCAGAGGATTTACCATCCCCCATACCACCACCTACTGTGTTCTACACCCAGACTACCACTGTTCCCCTATCATCTCCCATGCCATCTCCTACTCATTAACCTATTCATGCTTAGAGTGTTCCCTTGCCTTCTACTGGGAGAGCACATCATCTGAGCCCTTCACCATCTGACCCGTACGTTCAGGTTGTTACTGAGGTTGCAGCCCATCCGAGACTTCATAGGAGGGTTGATGCTCGTAGATGGTCGTTTTTGTTGGATTATATTCACCGTTGGAGGTTTGAGGAGGGAGCCCCTAGAGCTTCAGAGCTAGGGGAGAGTTCGTCAGCTGTCCTTCCAGTTACAGGAGAGCCCATGCACCATACTATCCCACTACTGGCCGCCAGACTTGTCAGACATGAGGATCGGATCGATGAGCTCTTGAGTCTGATTGATGATATATCTCTAAAGCGGGTCGAGAACATTTAGGAGGAGGTTCAGAACCTCGTAGTGGGCAGCTTAGCAGTGGAGGAGGCATTTGATTTGTTGGGTACACAGCTTGAGGAGGATAGAGAGGTCGTTACAGAGCTTGGGCATCGATTGGATGCACAGGGTTATGAGCTACAGCAGCTGAGAGACAGTGTAGTGATGATGTAGCAGATGCTCGAGCACCAGGCTGAGAGGTTTACAGCAGCAGACGGTACTATCTGCGCTCTCAGAGGTACGATTAGAGAGATACAGGCTAGAGAGAGGATCAGAGATCAGAGGATGGATGAGTTGACTGAGATAGTCAGAGGACTACAGCGCGGATCAGGGGATGCACCTAGTACTTCATAGACTATCTATGTGCTATTGTAGTAGTGACATCTTAGCTTGCCCTACGTGGCATTAATAATCTTGTATTGTGTTGTTTTTGGGAAACAATGTAGCAAATTATTAAAACTTTATTGTTGGTTATGATTACTATGTATTGGTACTAATCTATATTACTATGGTTGCTTTTATTTGTGTGCTGTGATTTTCTCTTATACATCGCCATATTATGATTCATTATAAATTCCATGTGTGTGTGATTGTATTCAGACATGTCGTGATGATTATTTATGATTGATATGATTTTACTTATGATGATGTATGTGAAGTTGGTTATGATATCTCACTTGGTTGTGTTGATCATGATTTCTAAAGTGTGCAATTGTGATATTTATAGAAATATGGCTCCTCGAAGAAAAACGACAACAACAACAACCCCCGCAACCACCATGACCACAGCTGCTATCTGAAAGTTGATCGCCGATAGTGTTGCTGTGGCATTGGGAGAGCAAGCGGCGGCTATGGCACATTCCAGTAGCATCAACAGGCCAACTGGAGAAGGCGAGACATCTGTGGCTCGCAAGTGCACTTACAAAGACTTCATGGCTTGCAAGCCAACCTACTTTAAGGGTACTGAAGGAGTGACTGAACTTGCTCGATGGTTTGAGCGTTCTGAGACTGTGTTCACAAGAAGCGGATGTTCTGATAACTGCAAGGTCTCGTTTGCTACGGGGACTCTACTGGAAGATGCTTTATCTTGGTGGAACTCTACCGCTCAGAATATGGGCACAGAGGAAGCCTACCAAATCACTTGGGCTGACTTCAAACGAAGAATGTTGAAAAAATATTGCCCGCGTACTGAAATCAGGAAGTTGGAGGATGAGTTTGATCGCCTAGTGGTGAAGGGAAATGATATCAGGACTTATGATCGAAGGTTCCAAGAACTTGCTCTACTATGCCCAACCAAAGTGCCAGACTTTGAGAAAACGCTAGAAAGGTATGTTGAAGGATTGCCTAGGAGCATAGAAGGCAATGTCACTGTATCCAAACCTCAGACACTAGAAGAGGCTATGGAAACTGCTCAGAAGTTATTGGAGAGGGAGATCAAACGCAGTCAGACTCAAGGAAGCAACGATCACAAACGGAAATATGATGATCATAGGGGCAATCACAACAACAACTCTCATCACAACAACAACAACAACCACAACTACAACCGCAACAACAATCAAAACTACCAACAAAACCGAAACCACCATCACAACCAACAGAACCGCCGGCAGGAAGCTGCCAGGGCATACCTTGCCACACCCACTGGAACTGGGGTCTACGCTGGACCCGCTCCTATGTGTAATCGATGTAGGCTGCATCACAATGGGCCCTGCTTTGTTAAATGTGGGAAATGCCAGAAAGTCGGCCACAAGACTCAAGACTGCAAGGCCACAGGCGCCAACTTGCAACCAGTGGCCGTGGTGTGTCATGGATGTGGTAAAAAGGGGCACTACAAGAACCAATGCCCAAACCAGACTGCCAACCAGAACAACAATGCTCGTGGGCGAGTTTATGTGATGGGAGAAGGGAATGATCAGCAAGACCCAGACGTAGTCACGGGTACATTTCCACTAAACAACCATCTTGCTAAAGTTTTATTTGATTCGGGAGCCGATAAAAGTTTTGTGTCTACTTCATTTGCATTTCTACTTAACATCACCCCAACCAAACTAGATACTACTTATGGAATCGAACTAGCCGACGGCAAACTTGTAGGCACTCACACCATAATCCGAAGTTGCACCTTACTCTTACTCGACCAACCTTTCGACATAGACCTCATGCCTATTAAGCTTGGTAGCTTCGACGTGGTCATCGGCATGGATTGGCTATCCAAGAACCATGCTAGAATCATCTGTGATGAGAAGGTCATTCACATACCTTTTCAAGGTGAAACCCTAATCATACGTGGTGAACGAAGTAAGACTCGGCTTAGCATCATATCGTACGTCAAAACTGTGAAGTATATCGATAGAGGGTGTCACGCCTTTTTGGCACAAGTGACAGAAAAGAAGTCGGAGGAGAAGCGACTTGAAGATGTGCCTGTAGTTAAGAACTTTCCTGAAGTATTTCCCGAGGAATTGCC
Source organism: Artemisia tridentata subsp. tridentata (assembly GCA_021014915.2). Classification (NCBI taxonomy): domain Eukaryota; kingdom Viridiplantae; phylum Streptophyta; class Magnoliopsida; order Asterales; family Asteraceae; genus Artemisia; species Artemisia tridentata. The sequence continues at coordinate 302,234,694 of CP139507.1, read as the reverse complement.
TGGTCTCCCACCAGTCCGCCAAGTAGAGTTCCAGATTGAATTGGTGCCGGGAGCAGCACCCATGGCGCGAGCACCATATAGGTTGGCACCATCCGAAATGAAAGAGTTATCTGAGCAGCTACAAGAACTGTCAGATAAAGGATTCATTCGTCTGAGTTCTTCGCCATGGGGAGCTCCGGTGTTGTTTGTTAAGAAGAAAGACGGGTCTTTTCGGATGTGTATTGATTATCGTGAGTTGAACAAACTCACAGTGAAGAATCGATATCCATTACCTAGAATCGACGACCTGTTCGACCAACTGCAAGGATCAAGTGTCTACTCAAAGATTGATCTAAGGTCAGGTTATCGTCAACTAAGGGTTAGAGAAGAAGACATTCCTAAGACAGCTTTCAGGACACGATATGGCCACTACGAATTTCAAGTAATGCCATTCGGTCTAACTAACACACCAGCTGTGTTTATGGACTTAATGAACCGAGTGTGTAAGCCTTATCTGGACAAGTTCGTAATTGTGTTCATCGATGATATCCTCATCTACTCTCGTAACCAAGAAGAACACGCAAAACATTTGAGAACCATCCTGGAACTGCTCAAAGAAGAGAAATTGTATGCCAAATTTTCCAAGTGTGATTTTTGGATTGAGAAAGTGCAATTTCTTGGGCATGTGATCGATAGCAAAGGTATTCACGTGGACCCCACAAAGATCGAAGCTGTTAAGAATTGGGCATCTCCTATAAACCCCACGGAGATACGACAATTTTTAGGTCTTGCTGGGTACTACCGAAGATTCATCGAGGGTTTCTCTAAGATCGCCAAACCTTTGACGGAATTGACGCAAAAGAAGAAGAATTTTGACTGGGGAGAAGAGCAAGAGACGTCATTCCAACTTTTGAAACAGAAGCTTTGTGAAGCTCCGATCTTAGCACTACCCGAAGGAAGTGAAGACTTTGTGGTATACTGCGATGCATCGTACCAGGGCTTAGGCGCTGTGTTAATGCAAAGGAGTAAAGTTATCGCATATGCTTCCCGACAGCTCAAAACTCATGAGAAGAACTACACTACCCATGACCTTGAATTAGGAGCAGTAGTATTTGCTCTCAAGATGTGGAGACACTACTTGTATGGCACCAAGTGCACGGTGTTCACAGATCACAAAAGTCTCCAACACATTTTGGATCAGAAGGAATTGAACATGAGACAACGCCGATGGTTGGAGTTACTCAGTGACTATGATTGTGAAATTCGCTATCATCCTGGAAAGGCGAATGTCGTGGCAGACGCCTTAAGTCGAAAGGAACGAATTAAACCCCTTAGAGTTAGATCTTTGGGAATGAAAATTAGATCACCACTTCCATCGAAGATCCTTGAGGCTCAGACCGAAGCTCTTAAAGAAGAGAACAGACCAAAAGAGAAGATCTATGGTATGCCCGAAAATGAGAATGGCTTTGTGAGGAAATCAGACGGGAGATTGTTTTTCAAGGACCGAAGTTGGATTCCACTCTATGGAGGAATACGTGACCTTATCATGCACGAGTCTCACAAATCTAAGTATTCTATCCACCCGGGTTCTGATAAGATGTATCAGGATCTCAAGAAACTATATTGGTGGCCAAACATGAAAGCCGACATCACTGAGTATGTCGGGAAGTGTTTGACATGTTCAAGGGTGAAAGCTGAGTATCAAAAACCATCCGGTTTGTTGATTCAACCCGAGCTTCCAATGTGGAAATGGGAGAGGATTACCATGGACTTCATCACAAAGCTACCTAAGACGGCGAGTGGACTTGACACGATTTGGGTAATCGTTGACCGTCTCACTAAATCCGCGCACTTCTTGGCAATCAAAGAAACTGACGATATGAGTACCCTTGCACGACTATATTTGAAGGAAATAGTCTCTCGGCATGGAGTGCCGGTTTCCATCATCTCGGATCGAGATAGCCGTTTCACGTCACACTTTTGGCGGTCATTACAGAAAGCTTTGAATACCCGATTAGATATGAGCACCGCATACCACCCACAGACTGATGGTCAGAGTGAGAGGACTATCCAGACCTTGGAGGACATGCTACGAGCATGTGTGATCGATTTCGGGAAAGGTTGGGATAAGCACTTACCATTAGCAGAGTTTTCTTACAACAACAGTTATCACGCTAGCATCAAGGCAGCGCCATTCGAAGCACTCTATGGTCGGAAGTGCCGATCACCGGTTTGTTGGGCAGAAGTTGGAGATGTTCAGCTCACAGGACCCGAGCTTATCCACGAAACAGCCGAGAAAATTTTACAGATCAGGCAACGCTTACAAGCTGCCTGTGACCGACAAAAGAGCTATGCCGATGTAAGACGAAAACCCATGGAGTTTCAAGTTAGGGATAGAGTCATGTTGAAAGTGTCCCCTTGGAAAGGAATGATTAGATTTGGGAAGCGTGGAAAGTTAAATCCAAGATACATCGGACCATTCAAGATCCTAGAAAGGGTTGGTCCAGTGGCGTACAAACTTGAACTCCCTGAGGAGCTCAGTAGAATACACAATACCTTTCACGTATCAAACCTGAAGAAGTGCCTATCAGATGAAACTCTCATCATCCCATTCAAAGAACTTCGGCTCGACGAGAAGCTCAACTTTATAGAAGAGCCAGTAGAAATCATGGACCAGGATGTGAAGCAATTAAAACTAAGCCGCATTCCCATCGTCAAGGTCCGATGGAACTCAAATAGAGGACCAGAATACACATGGGAACGTGAAGACCGAATTCGTGCCAAATATCCACACCTTTTCGCCGAGACAACACCGACCACTACCACGAACTAAGAATTTCGGGACGGAATTCAGAATTAGGGGTACGTACTGTAATAACCCGTAATTTTCCAAGTTATTAATTTCCTGTAAACGCGAAGTAATCAATTATGAAGTTTTATTCAAGTTATTTTATTCATCTTCGCATTTAAAGTTTTGCTCTGTTTAAACTAAGAAACAACAAATGATATTGCCAAACGAACAATGTGGCAAAGCTCACGTTCCATTTTTACTGGAACCACACGCGTCCCGACACCGTGATAGTATGGCATAAGTCTAATAATTTAATACCGAGAGTTACTAAAACACGAGGAACATTTAATACACCATAAAAATATATCTTATCAAACACTCACCTTTTATTTACTACTTAACATTTACATTTTACCTACACCTTTTATTATATATACATCTCTTAATATACTCAAAAATACAAAAATCTAAAATAACAAAATCCTACCCTTATCCCCACCAAGAAACCCACGCCTCCTTATCTCTTTCTCTCTTCCATCTGCTTCGCTGCGTTTTTCTGCTTCCATCAGAAGGATACATCATCACCTCCCCTGGCCTCATCCTCATGCCTATAACAAACAAATGATGATGCCATCTCATTCTGTCCATGAGGAAGCAACTGCATCGCTGCCTATTTGAAGGTCAACACAAGATCCAAAAAGAGGTGACAAGATGATGATGAGGCTTTACCCCTTTTGAACTACAATTCCAACTGACGATCGGATGGATGAGGGGCAACCCACCCTCGAACCAAGTCTTTATAATCCCACCTATTCATTGGCTGCAACCCACCACTCAATCACAAACCACACCAAATATTCAAGAGAGAGAGAAGCTGTGGTGGAGTTGCTAGCCGATTCGGGTTCAAGCTTTCCTTGGTTTTCACCTTAATTCTCCTTAGATCGACCTCCCTTTCTTTGTTGTAAGGTTTTTGATTAGTCTCGTGTTCTTGTTATTAAAATTAATTGATGAATGTTATAAAAATAGTAAATCGATTATCTTGTGGGATTGAATAATTATTTGTTTTATGTTATTCGAATGGTCACATGTTGCATCACGATAAATGAATCTTGTGTGGGTTAACTTATGAATCGATCGGTTATACATTTTTGTGGGTATTGTTGTTAACGAATTATGTGTGGCAAAATAAGAATTCGCGTAACTAAAACCGTTATTGGCTTAATGGGAATAGTGTAATCATTTTCGCTTAATCGATAGCTTTTGTTGAGATTTCTGGATTAAAATCCGTTTGGCTTAACCTGATGTTGACGAGTTGAAATTTGAAACCGAGAGAGACACCTACGTGGTCTCGGTATGCTTATTTTGCTTGACACCATTGTACTTGTTTGCTTCACGTCTATGAACATATGTTTTGAGGTCTAACTTGGCTGCGTAGTCTAAATACTCGATGTACTAGTTTGTATCAAGTGTGGTTAAAAATGGGTTTGTGTCGCTTTTGGTTGAGCCGAAAAGGATAAGCCAAATGAGAGTTTTCACCACTGGTCTTTGTGTCAATTACATCTCCTAAACTAATGTCAAATGGTTTGCTCAATTTGTGTGCCAACGCTGCCCGGGTTAGGTTATTAAGTGCGTTGGGCCATAGCCCATCCCTTGTAGCAGATTTAAATAAAAAATGGATGCGTCTATGTCATATGCAAGTTTTCCTTTCGAGTCAAATTCCAATATAAATCGAGCTCGACAACTTTTACATTTGTCTCAAACCCAGTTCATCCTAAATCATTTTCGACACACTCCCTTCTACACGACAACGAAAATCTCCTAATATAATTATAAAACAAATGCTACCACTTTATACGTATACATAACGCGATCAATTATAAACTACTACACGTATTTTATAAATGAATTCTAAACGAGCAATTGAAACTTAACTTTTCAAATGTTAAAACTATAACTTTACAATTATGTATCAATTAATAATAAAGAAATACAAAGTTCAACTTATATTCAACTATTAGTGGTATATCATGAACTTATCTTGATATTACAAACTCATATACTCAAAAATAATATAACACGGTCTATATTTATTCGTGACGTATGGTCACCACGTACAAACCAAAACATGTACAAGGGTCATGTCCGATTTTCTAAAATCCTACACTTATGGATAACTTGCAAAGCTAATTAAAATATGAACTCTTTTCATACACTATTACTAAAAAAATAGGAATTCTACACAATTTTATCTAGCTATACTTCTAAACGACTTCATTATTTTCCGTATTCGTCTTTTGGTTATTTTCGAACCAAAGACATTTCGTCTTCGATATCTTGTTCGACATACGCTTACACAGTTCCAAGAGCCAATACTTAGGAAACTATTTTCAAACTTAAGTGCTGCCACACAAGCGATAATAACATAAATGATTTGAAAACTTTTAAACTTATTTACGTTTCATCGAGTCTTAAACTAGAATTGTGAACTAAATTATGCCATACTAATCTAGGTCACGCGTTGGAATTACTACCTACCAGTTGATTCTATTGCATCCCAGATTACTACTACTACTGAGGTGAGTTCATAGTCCCACTTTTACTATATTTTCAAATCCCGTGGGGAGATACATGCTATAAATCTGAACACAAGTATTTTCTGTATGCTATCCTGATTGATATTGCTAAGTTAATATTGCCTAAGTTACCACCTTGCCAAAAAGTCCCTCATATCATGAACCATTAATCACTTGCGAGTGAACGCGAATTCAGTGAATAGATCAATTGGAAGTTGATGACCCATCTGTACTAGCCGGATAGATAGCCATAGTGTTAGCCGGATTGATAGACAAATGCACTTTATTCGAATTACGAGTCTGGCAAAACTCCTACACGAGGGCATTATCACCTACATCATTTTATGATGTAGGCTATTTATTTCGATTACATAACTGATGTTAAGGTTTGCGTGTCATGAGGCTTAGGGCAATATATTACATAACTGTTACACTACAATATCATTGTTTTTACTACTATCTGACTTGTGTTCAAACTATTACAATTAAAACACTATGGATTCACTCAACCGTTGTGTTGACCCTTTTAGCATGTTTTATCTCAGGTATCTAAAGAAACTAAATGGCACGGAGTGGACAAGGGCCCCTTTGGACAATGTCCAAAAATAATGTTTTTCATTCATCTTAAACATTTTCATTTTTGTACTATCAAATGTTATGACATCGTTGTTGCAAACTCTGATTTTATTTGATGAATGATAACAAATTTTTCACAAAACGTCTCTTTCGAGTCGTTTTCTATAATTGTGACTACGATCTAAGATGTAATACCCCAAATTAGACTTCCGCTGCTTCATTACGATTTTGGGGGTGTTACAAAAATGGACAGAAACGGATAAAAACGGACAAAAACGTAAGAAAAGCGGGCGAAAACGATAAAAACGGATGAAAGCGTAAAAAACGGATGAAAACGGAAAAAAACGTAAGAAAACCCGACAAAATCATAAGAAAAACGGATGAAAACATAAGAAAATGGACGAAAACGTAAAAAAACGGACGAAAACTTATTAAAACGAACAAAAACATATGAAAACGGATAAAACGTAAGAAAAACAGATGAAAACGTATGAAAATAGAAAAAACATAAGAAAAACGGACAAAAACTTAAGAAAAACGGACGAAAACGTATAAATATATATATATATATATATATATATATTTAATAGTTAAATAAATAATTAAAAAAAAATCAAGACTAAATTTGTAAAACCTTGCGAAACACAAGGACCATTTGTGTAAAAAACTGAAAAGAAATACAGAAAAAGAAGAAGATAGGGGTATTTTAGTCATTTGATGTTGGTTAGGGACGATTTTTGCCCCAAATGTTTCTCACAGGGACGATCCTTGCACTTTCCAAACATTTGGGACGAAACTTGCAATTTGGCCAAACTTTAGTGACGATTTTTGCAATTTACTCTAATATTTTTTAGTAAAATCTAGAACTAGTTTTATTTTAGTTTTAGTACTTTAATTTTTTGTATATGGCCCAATAAAGACTTTGAAAACCTAAGTTTAAGGCCCAACATATCACACAAACAAATTATGAATATGTTTCTTTTTTCCTTTTGTGCAGCAGGTCGTCTTCTTCCTCCCATATATACCTGCAAAACCAAATAAAAAATAAATAAATAAATAAATAAAGGCGTCACACATACACATCAGAGCCACAAACACGTCGCAAACACAAACCCAACACACAAACACAAACAAAAAAGAAAACCCACAAAAAAAAATGGCACTGACAATGGACTGACAAAAGGACGAATTTTACCCTCGTCGTGCAGACGACGAGGGTTCAAGTGGCGAGAAAAAACAAGAAGGGCGGTGTGGTGGCGAGGCACAACGAGGGTGCCAGGGTGGCACGGCGAGCCACACCGGGTGCTCTAAGGTCTTTGTTAGGTTATTGTTTTGTGGCGGTCCTATCTATTATTATTATTATTATTATATTTTTTTTGACATCGCTATTAGTTGGATTCAAACGATGGATAAGAAGATACCACTTTAATAAAACAGCAGTGTGCATATGTGTTATTGAGAGTGCATATGTGTTTTTATGGTTTCTGGTGAATTTGATGCCTTCTGTACATATGTGTTTTTATTTTTTTGGAGTTTAAATGTATTGAAAGTACATATATGTTTTTAGTTATGATATAAGGATGTTTTGTGCTTAGTTATGTTTTGTGCATATATGTTTTGTTTGTTGTTATGATTAAAATGAATTAAAAGTTGTGCATATGTATTTCAAGGTTAATGTAAAATAAATGTAATGTTGTTATGTGTTTTAAGTTTGGTATAAATTCGATGAAAAAGGTACCCATATGTTTGGTATTATCTGTATTTACAAGTTGTTTAGATTTTTTATATCTGTTTGCTAGTTGTTTATGATATAAATAACAATTTTCTGTGTTTTCAGGTATTGAATATATTTGATAAAGATGAGGATAATGACCAATATAAGAAGTGCATGTGTCTTTAGCAAACATATACCCTCTAAAGATAATTTGATTGTGATAAAGATGTAAAGACACATGTGCACATTGACGAATGTGACTACACGTACATAAGGCTATGCACAACCCACCTGATTTAATCGGTCGGTCCTTTTGGTTTTCACTATCCGACCGATATTGACATCGGTCGGTTCGATTGTGGAGTTTGGGTCGGTCGCTTGCAAATGGGAATATCGGTCCTCCATTTGACCGACTTTTAAACACTCACACACAAACACATTTAAAAAAAAAACTTTTCAACTATAAATACTAACATCAATTCAAACACACACACAAACACATTCAAACACACACACAAACTCAACATTCAAAACTGCAAATGTCTCGCAAAGATTTCTCTCAACAATTCCCCAGTCCGCCTCGAGTCCTCGTCGAGATTTCTCCCAACAATTTCCCAGTCCTCCAAATGTAGTTTATCACACTCCACCAGAAGATATCTTTCCGGTTTTTCAACCGAAAAATAAACCGGTGAACACTCCACCGGTTGTCGAAGAAGAACCAAATCCATTTGGTCTAACTGAAGATGAACTCAGACAACTGAATCAAGATGAGGAAGTCCGGAGAGAAATGAAAATACGTGAATTAGAAGAGGAAGCTGCTCGTTTGGAGCAGGAAGCCAAGGATGAAGAAGAACGGAGGAAGAACTGGAAAATGGGTTGGTTCTCAAATGATTCCTCTTCGAGTGAAGACGGTTGGGTCTCAGATGATTCCTTCCATTAATTTGTAGTTTCATTACCGTATCGTAGTTTGTATTCCATGCTTTATGTAATTTTCATTTTATGTAGTTTGGATAATTAAATAGATAATCTAACATTCGTACAGTAATTTTTTATTTATTTATTTATTTTTTTTTTTTTTTTTTTTTTTTTTATGTTTGATTAATATAAAAAAAAAAAGTCGGTCATCGACTGTGGCACTTTGGTCACTTCTGGTCGCCGGAGAGAGAAAGCTGACGTGGCAGCCGGTGACCCAGGTCGCTTGGGTCAACGACTGTGTCCAGCCTAAAAAGATCACGAGAGTCTCTTATTGAGTTAATTATTATTAGTGCATACATGTATAACCAATTTATTGTACTTCCGTTTTCTTTTAGACATTTGTATAATGTTTATGTTAATGATTTTATGTTTTGAATATTAAATAATTGTATGCTAAAACATATGTGCAATTATCGTCTTAAGCAAAACAAATTATAAGTTTAAACAATTGTGCACTATAAACACATGTAAAGTTTACATTATTTGAGAAAACACGTATGCACCTTATATTATGAAATCATGCATGGTGAAAAAAGAAATTATTTCAAAAAAAAAAAAAAAAAAAAAAAAAAAAAAAAAAAAAAAAAAAAAATCCTAAAAATTAAGAACTAAGAAAATGTTTTTTTATTAAAAAAATCAAAAAGAAAAATAAAAAATGTAATTTTACTATTATACCCTTTTGAATTAAATAATAAAAATAAATATCCAAAAAAATTTGATTGGTTATATATATATATATATATATATATATATATATATATATATATATATATATAGGGGAGGGTTAATGTGAGATCAAACTTAAAGTTGTAAAAATAAGATCTAGTCTAAACAACCACTAAAAACATTTCTAAATAACCATATTAGCAATAATACACAAAAAATAAAATATTAATACGAATTAACATTTTAGCAACTAATAACCAACAGATACATGAGTTTGGATTAGTGATACACAATTATAAATTTACATGTCGAATCAAAGTGTATCACCTTAACCTGATACACATTACATGTCGAATCAAAGTGTATCACCTCGGTTTCGTCAATTTTAAGAAGAAAACCATCGAAACTTTAACAATTTAAGTTGTAATTAATAAAAAAAAAAATTATTTTAACGAGAGTATCACTTGTCAAATTTTAGTTGGATCTCATTTTTACAACTTTAAGTTTGATCTTATTTGATCTAGATTCTATATATATATATATATATATATATATAATATATATCGGGATAGCTTGCCTACAATTTTTGTAGCCAATTAGCTACAATCCTTCACAAAAAATACACAAGCAATAAATTAGTGAACCATAAAAAAAAATCAGAGACCCACAATTACAGCACAAAATTGTAACCAATTGGCTACAAAAAATTGTAGCTAATATTTTCCATATATATCAATGTTGCAAAAATCGTGAATCGGTAGCGTGGCGGTCGACCACCCTGCAGCGATTAATCGGCCAAGGCGGGATTAATCGGTGATTAATCAGATTGGCATTTTTTGCATATTTTGGGTATTTCTGGAGACCAAACTAAAGATCGTAACTGATTCCGAGCCTACTATGTTTCCAAACCTCAATAAAAGGCTCCAATTCTGATTATGAGGGTCATTGTGTGTTATAAGTGAAATAAACGATCCCCAAATTAAGTAAAATGCCTAAATTTTTATTTTTTTTAAAGCTGACCGATACGGCCGATTAATCGGCCGATACGGCCGATTTTTTGCCCTTTTATTGCCCAGACCGATTTTTTGACCGATTTTCAAAATTCTACAAGGTTGAAGGCCGATAAGCGATATATCGGCGATTAATCGGCCGATACGGCCGATTTTTGCAACATTGAAAATAGGTATAGAAGTTATTTCCCCAATATAGTTCATTAGGTTGGTAGTTATGGCCAACCAAATGATCGATCGGTCGCCTATAGGCAGCAACCCCTAACCCCCCCTCTCTCGTTTTTGTGTTGTTCGATCAGCCGATTAATCGCCGATATATCGCTTATCGGCCTTCAACCTTGTAGAATTTTGAAAATCGGTCTGGGCAAAAAAAGGGCTAAAAATCGGCCGTATCGGCCAGAAATTAGCCGTATCGGCCGATTAATCGGCCTTATCGGCCGTATCGATCAGCTTTAAAAAAAACAAAAATTTAGGCATTTTACTTAATTTGGGGATCGTTTATTTCACTTATAACACACAATGACCCTCATAATCAGAATTGGAGCCTTTTATTGAGGTTTGGAAACATAGTAGGCTTGGAATCAGTTACGATCTTTAGTTTGGTCTCCAGAAATACCCAAAATATGCAAAAAATGCAAATCCGATTAATCACCGATTAATCCCGCCTTGGCCGATTAATCGCTGCAGGGTGGTCGACCGCCACGCTACCGATTCACGATTTTTGCAACATTGCCTATTTTAGTAGTGAACAATATGTAAAAACTTGAAAGTAAATTTAGACAATAAATTTGAGACAACAGAAGTAACTCTGGATAAAAAAAAAGAGTTATTAATTGTTGGGTCTGATTTTCGACCCAATGGTCTCTTACAATGTATTTAAATATAAAATAGCCTAATTAAGTAAGTTGTTGGGTCTGAAATCAACCAAAATTGTCTCTGATAAGTATTTAAACATAAAATAGCCTAATACACCTTCTGAAGGTCAGTGAGCATAAAGTCTTTGATAAAGATCAGAGAGAATGTCACTTCATAACTATCAAAGTGAACATGATAGTTATCAAAAGTGAGATACTCCTTGATAGTTATCAGAGAACGTGTCTCCCTGATTATCATTCAGAAATTGTTACTCACTGATAAAAAGAAATCAGTGAGTGTTGTATAAAGCTCAACCAACTGTCTAGATTCAGGGACATAAAAGACCAATTGAAGAGAATACTTTACAAAATGATGCGGTGTCAGGGAGTGATTTACAAGGAGCTATAAACAACACCAGGGTCACTGAGATCTGACAAATGTCTCTATGACTCTGAAGACTTGATTCAGTTTCTCTGAATGCATGGGCGGGAAACTTCTTTGGGAAGATAAGTTCAAGTACTTATCGATATATGAGAAACATGCATTGGAACTATAAGTTGTCAAAAGAGGGTAAGCCGAAAGTACGCTCCAGACTAGCCTACTAGGCACGTGCCTATCTATTGCAAGTGGACAATTTACTGTGGACCCATGTGCATCAACAGTTTCCCCCTTATACAAACCAAAGGTTGTAACCGAGTTAAGTAGAGATTCAAACATAGAAAAATAATACAAAGTATTATAGTTAGGATCCTCCTCTCCAAGGAACAACAACACAAAGCTAGTTGCCACTTGTTGTTTGATTTTGGAGAGTTAATCTGTCATCAACCGGGGTAGTTTTTTTTACACTCAAAACCAAGTTTTAAGTATTTAATAATGAAAATGCTATTTGAATAGTTTGACTAAGACTTTTATGAGTCGGGAGACTCGATATGATTGGTTGGTCAATGGATGTTAAGTTGAGGTCAACCCGTTAGTCAATCTAATAGTCAAAGAATGTGTAGTATGGTTATAGAAAGATTGATGTGTCACATTTATAAGAAAGAATGACTTAAGGGGCCTTAGTTGCCAAGTAGACAAACTACCAACTAACTAGTTATATTAGGATAAGTCTTGAGACTTATCTGAATATACCCAAAAATAATCTGTAGTTGTCTGGTGTATGTGAGAAACGACCCAAGAAAAAAGAGGGAAATATGAGGATGTTTTCTAGTGATCAAATTGATGAAGATTAAAGTTCTAAATCAAGAAATAAACTAGTACCAATGATTCTTTCAAGTAAGTAATCCATATTTTTGGTTTAATTTCAAGGATTGGAGTTAGGGTTCATGAACCCTAAATTGGGAAATTGGGAAAAAGGTGTTTAAAGACTAACTAAGATGTTATAGTGAATTATAGTTGATTATCATATGATCATTATATGATTATATGATGATTAGAGATGTTAAAAAGGTAAGTTAATGGTTGTATAAACCATTCTTATAGTTAGTTGATTATGTGTTAAGTGTTTATGTGTTTGATGATCTTAACCTAGGATGGAAAGGATGATGATGGTGATGGGGATGATGATGATAATGGTGAAATTATGAATGATATCTTAGCTTGGAGCCAACGTAAGTAAACTGGTTATAAGATGATGTTATTTTGATTTCATCATATTATGTGTTATGTGATTATATGTTAAGGTTTTGGAATTTTTGTGCTTATGTGAAAGTGGATTTAAGGCTAGTACGTTATAACTCGCAAGTGACGTGTTAGTTAAGTGTGTTTATACGTGGTTGAGATAGAATAGTAAGGCCTTAAGTAATTGAAGGTATGTGTTTTGTTTAATGATTGTTATGGATTAATAGATTATGACGCGTACTGTGTGAATGATTATGATATTATGTTGTAATCGTTTTACTTACTAAGCTTTATGATTACGGTTTAAGTTACCAATGTTTTTTAGGTTTATGCATAAAGAAAAGTAAGGCTTGGATTAAAGATTAAGGTTTGGAAGTGCGGATGTTAGAAAGTTTGTATGTATATAGGAGCTTAGTTAGAATAAAGAGCTCAAGGTCAACGTTGTACCCCCGAGAGTCTTTTAATGGTCCATGTTTTGGTTGTTATAGTCAAATGTGTTAAATGTTTGTTAAAGAAATGGTTCAAAGTGTTTATGGTAATGGTTAAAGGGGTGTTTGCAATAAGTGTATATAATTACCCATTTTGGGCTAAAACGGGTCAAGTGTCATGGAATGCGTTATGATATGTGTTGGGAATACGTCTAATATTATCAAGTTTTGGTCATTATACTATGTAATAGGCTGCTTAGTTTATTATGGTCTTTATGTTTGTTATATGGCCTGCCCTTGTAGAAGGCCCATGGGCCGAGCCCTTTGCTTAATACTTCTAGAAATATGTTACAAGGAGATGCCCTAGATAGCTCTCCTATAAATACCCATGTAAATACATATTTCTAGTGTTGGTAATCGACCTATCTTGCATCTCTTTCTCTCATCTCTATCATTCATATACTTGTGTTGATATCATTAGAGTGACCTAACAAGTGGTATCAATCGATAGAAGATTGTTTGAAGTGTTCTTTAGTGTTGTTTTTTTTCGTATAAAAAGTTTTCTATCTCGTTATTTTTAAGGTTTTTGCTTCTTTCTTGTTTATTTCTTGGTTTTTAGCACTCTTTTGCTTACAAACTAGTGTTATAAATCTTTATGAACAAGAAAGTTTCAAACTTTTTGGTTTCAAAAAATTTTCTTGAAATCGTACTTTTTTATGTTCTTAAATTTCGAATAGTCTAAATTTTTAGTAAAAAAGTTAAAGTTTGCAACTTTCTTATTGTTTGAGTGTTTTTAAGGTTAGAAGTACAAGAATCTTGAGGTTTTAAACTTGTTTTAAGTGTCTTTTTGAGATTTTTGAAAAACTGCAAAAATTTCGAATAGCAAAACCCTACAATTTCGAATAGCCAAACCCTAAAATTTCGAATAGTCATTCTCGGCATCTTCTTCAGGATTTTGGGATTACTCAGTGTTCTTCTTCCTTGTATAAGTTAGAAAAACACTTCGACTCTTGGAAAACTTTTTGATTCGTATGAATTAGAAAGTACTATTAGAAATTTTAAATTTTCGAATAGTCTGAATTTCGAATAGTCAAAATTTTGAATAGTCTAAATTTCGAATAGCTAAAGTTTCGAATAGTCAGAATTTCGAATAGCTAAAGTTTCTAATAGAGAAATCACAAAATTTCGAATAAGGACTCAAACTTACAAACAAGGACTTTCCATATCAACACTTCATTACACTTCATAACCATCTACAAGATCCATCATCTACACAAGTTCTACAATGTCTCAACCACCTTATTTCAACTACTTTCCTCTGCAGTATTGATCCGTCTGAAAACGTATATATAAATATAAACAGTCTCAGAACGAATGCTCGTGTGTAGTGTGAAACCAGGCAAGTGATCACCCGGATCGTTTCCCAACGAGGTGTGAATGGAAAACTGTGAAAAGCTTTGGATTAGAGTGATTGATGAATCAGATATTTTTGATTTTGCTTTATTTAACAATTCTAAAATAACAAATTAAAAACAGATATGCACAAGAAAATTAAACGCGAATAAACTGAAACGCGTAACGGGACAGCTAAAATGGGACTAAAATTAAAATTTTATAAAATTTAAAACTTAAAAATGTAAAATAACTTAAAACTTATTTAAAAACTTAAATTATATTTTTAACACTTTATTTCTATTTATTATTAATTATTTATTATTTAATAACTAATTAAACTAATTTAAATTATAAAAAATACAAAATGAACAAAGAAAATTATAAAACTTTTTCTAAAAATATTATAAGATGAGAAAAAGCTAAGAAAATTATAAAAATGAAAATTACTTAATTAAAATTTAAAAAGATAAATTCTATTAAATAGAAGCTATCACTTTATTTCTATTTTTGGTTTTTCTAAGGACTAAAAATATTTTTATATTTTTCCTAGATTAAAATTAACAAAAGAAAATTATGAAATTTGGAATTATATTTTTCTGATTATTTTTCTATTTATTAAGATTTTATTACTATTAGAAACTAATTAAAATGATTAAAAATATTAAATGACTTAGGAAAATTATGAAAAATTACAGATAAATCTAAAATAATACTAGAAAGATAAGAAAAATAAAAGTGGAAATTAGTTAAGCCTGATAAGCAGATTTGGGCTAATAAGCAGTTTGCTAATAAGCCCAAATTAAGCTAATAAGCACAAAAATTAATCAAATGCTCAGGACCAACTTAAACAACTACATTAAGCACAAAACAACTTAAAAAGCACAACTAAGGACAATAGGCAAGCCAAATAAGCACTTGGCAGTTGGCTTGGAAGCTTTTTAGAACCTAGGATTTTTCAAATGAAGCTATAGGCTAGAAGATAAGCTATGAGCTGATGAAATAAGCTACTAGGGACTGAGACACACCTGAATGAATTATAGGGACTAGAAAGAGAGGCTTGATAAGCCAGAAAAAGCTCAAAAGAGCTTATGCTCTTTTTGGTCTGCTGATGTGCAGGCCTGCACAGGGCAAAATGGCCTGTTTTGCAGGCTTAATTTAAAGGTCTTGTGGACTTCTAAAAATCTTGCAAAAAATTCTTAAGATAGGTGAGCTGGGTGACTATCTAAGTCCAGAAAATCAGATCATGAAAGCTTATGGTGTGAAAATTAAAAATCAAGGAAAATCCTTGAAAACCACAAAATCTGTTTTAAGTTTCTGAGTATGCAGGTTTCTAAGAAACTTTGTCTAGGCTATGGGTGACTTAACCAGGCTTTGGTGAATGACTATATGGACTAAGTGAAGTGCAAAGATGGCAAAGTTAATGGCCAAAACAGCTTATGGCTGCTAATGGCTTGTTTGACTGTTTTGTTGACTGAGATTCACAAGGACCATGTAAAACTGCATAAGCAACCAATCTGGCTATCTAGAACTTAATATTAGCTTATTATGGCTTATTTATGCTGGAACAAAGTTGAGATAAGTGCACATGTACAGTACACTATTGTTTGGCCTGTGTGACTGCCTAAATCCAAACACTCCTTTGTGGGGTCTGTTTTGGATTTAGCACATGAAACAAAATTTTACAAACTATAAGTCTATATTTTTCTGATTAAATAACTTATTTAAACTCTAATAATCAACTTTTAAAACAAAATTAAGCAACTAACTAAGCTATGCTATATGTGACTGATTTTGGTTTTTCTAAGTTTTTAAGAAAAATTAAGAACAAGCTATTAACTACTGATTATACTTAATGAAATACTCTTAGAAACTAGCAAAAAGTATAAAACAACAGGAATAAGCTACTTATAAGCACTTATACAATAATTTGGATTTTAATGCTAAAAAGCTAAAAAGCTTACAACTGATTTTGTGGCTATGTGGATAGCATGAACAGATCAGAACCAACCTAGCTTGTTCACACAAGCTAGAAAAACCCAAGAAAACTCTCCTGATCAGCTTATTCACCAAAAATAGCTTATTAGCTTCAATGGTTGACTTTTGTTGACTTTCATGATTTCTTGAATTCAGAACCAGAATAATCTAAAGTAAACTTATAACAAGCTATGTAAAGCTTATATAAGCTTATAGAAATAGCTGAGAAGCTTATTTCAATACTACTTATTTATTTGATTTCTCAGTACAACTTAAAAAACTAGAATTGTTATTAACTACTGAAATTGGACAAAGTACAACATCAAACATACTAAAATTAACTTGTATTGATGTTTGAAACTTGAGATTACAATTTTTCACTACTGGAAAGTAAAATACGATTTATGCTACTAATTAACTACTTGCTTTTTAAAGCTTACATAGCTTCTATTTATACAAAATTAAAGTGGGAACTTCTTGTCATCATCCTCTGAATCTTTTAGCACCCTTGGATTACTTCAATTGATCTTAGCCGTCCAATTCCACTTTTGGCGGGAAAACAGGACATGACAACTTCCTCTGATTTAGCTAGTGGGAGTGGAAGAGAAGCATTAATTGCGTTTGGCAATGTTAGGTAGTGTGTTTGGAGGGGGAATGATGTGGCGAGACAGCTGTGGAAAATGGTGAGGTGGGGGGTGATGACTGGTTATTGTTTGGCGGTTCGAAGGAAGAGGATAAGAAGTTTGACCGTTTGACTGAGTGGTTAACTCAGTCAAAGGTTGGGTCGGGTTATTAATTGGGCTTGGGGTTTGGGTTTTAGTTTTAGTGTTGGGTTGGGTAATTGATAAGGGTTGGGTATTGGGTTTAATGGTTAGGATAGGTTAAGTGTTGGATCCGGATTTGGTTTCTAGTTAAATCACAAGGACTAATTTTGTAATTCCTGAAATTTTGAGGGGCTGAATTTGGCAAGCTTCCAAAGTATCTTCAAGGGACTAAACCTGCCATAAAACAATTACACAAGGACCAAAGTTGTATTTTTTTGCATTTTATAAACTTTAGGGACCTAATATGTAAATTTGGATTTTAGAGGGACTTGTTTTGTAAATTCCCAAAAGCTATCAATAAAGTTCCAAATTGTAAGTTCATGCATAGTACAAGGGTATTTTGTGAAATTTCAAGTTTTATAATACCCAGGGACCATTTTTGCCAATTTTGATACTTGAGGGGTAAAAGTTGCCAAGTTTTAGAAAACTTTCATCCAGGGATCATTTGTTAACAAGTTTGACTTCCCAAGGACTTAAGTTGACTTTTCTTCCTTTTTAAACTTTCAGGGACTAGTTTTGACAATTTGTGAAACTCCAGGGACTGAAAATGACAATTGTGTAAACTTTGTGTGTTTTTCACTTGTTTTTCAATCTTTTGTACCTGAATCACATAAAAACACATTTTCATGATATTTGTACCATTTTGTGAGTCATTTGTGTGTTTTTGGTTGTTTTGTGGGTTTAATCAATACTAAATATATGTGTATTTAGACACATATCAAATCCCCCACACTAAACTATTGCTAGTCCCTAGCAATATTTTTGAAAATTTAATGGATTTTATCTCTTTACCAAAAGCCATTACTTCTGGAGTAGCCAATGTTTTAGTATGTGATACTTTGGTACAATGATAACCAAATGATTTTGAGCAAACCATCAGCTGTCAACGGTTTTGATTTGTCTTTACCAGAAGCCGTTTGCTTCTGGACTAGCCAACTCTTAGATAAATTATAAATATTATCTTTGGTAAGCTGATTACCAATCACGGATTTTCACTGCCTTAACCACAAGCCATAACCTTGCGGGCTAGCCAACTCTTCACTTATAAGGATATGGTGAGTCGAATACCATACAATTTTGGGCAAATTGCAAGCCGTAAACGGATTTGAGTTATCTTTACCAAGAGCCGTTTGCTCTCGGATTAGCCAATCCTTATGTGGGTTAGACATGGCGGACTGATAACCATTTATTGCGTTCTAAGTGAGAAAAAAAAATTTAAAATTTTGGCTAAAATGGGGGTACTAGATGGTACATTTGATCAAATTCGCTAGAATTCCCCCCCACACTTAGAACTGAATATTGCCCTCAATATTCAAAGAACCGGTTGTTAAACCAACACTTAGAACGTTAAAGGGAAATATTAATAGCCTTATTTTTATATACACTTTTTTTTTTTTTTTTTTTTTTTTACTATACATATTTACAACATGTGGGGCATCTCCCCCACACTAAGGTGAAACATGGGTGAAAACCCATATATTTGCTACTGTTTTTGATTCCCGAGTCGCTAGCTTGACTCGACCCCAATTTGAGTTGATTCCTCCCGAACAGTCAGGTTTATCACGCAAGCTAACCGCTTGTGAACGGTCAACCGTAACAAAGGGCTCCTGAACAGCCCGGGAGAAAAAGCAATTTAAAAGTTTATGGGGAAGTAAGAGACCAGGAAATCCGGCATTTAAACCAATGTTAGATGGACAATGCCGGGGTCAAAAGTAATATCCTCACTCCCGAATGAGTGAAAGATAGGAGAAATCACCGGGTAGGTGAAGGGAAGAAGAGAGATCTGAACATCAATTAAGATAAGAACTTCCTCCTCAAGAATTGCAAGAGGAGGAGGCAAGTCCTTAAACTTGATCTCAGGAAATTTATCAGTTTCCTCATTATGAAGTTGTTTTGATGGAAGAGGGGAAGATGAATCTTCGTTTAACAAATTTTCTAGAAAAAGAATGTCCCCCTCAGGATCAAGATAGTCATCATCAACCTCATACGGAAGTGAACTATCTACAGCGAGAAAAGCATCGACTTCATCCCAAAAGGGATCACTTCCCTCAACCGAAGTGAGAGAAGGGGAAGAGTCGGCTATGATATGTTGAGAAGATGTGGTGGGATCCCCACTCACAGAATTATGAAAATAACCAAGATTTTCATGAGAGTATTCCTTTGAAGTAATGTCAATGACATCGATTCGGTTAACCGAAGCAGAATCATAATTTGAGGAGTACCTCGAAGTTTGATCATGGTTAAAAGTAACAACTTCATTATCCACACGCAAGGTAATCTCATGCTTAAATACATCAATCAGAGCATGGCCCGTTTTTAGGAATCCTCTTCCAAGAATTAGAGGAACCTTTTGATCAGCATCGAAATCAACAACCACAAAGTCAGCTGGAAAATGGAACTTTCCTATTTTCACAAACACATCTTCGGCAATGCCGCAGGGATGAGTTATGGTTCGATCTGCAAGCTCAAGAGTCATGCAGGTAGGAGTAAGAGCCGGAAGAGAAAGTTTCTTCCATACTGAATGAGGCATCAGGTTGATGCTTGCACCTAGATCTGCTAAGGCATAGCATTCAACCATTCCCGGAAATACACAAGGTAGTAGAAACTTTCCAGGATCTCCAAGCTTCTTCGGAAGCTTTTTCAAGATAACCGCTGAGCAGTTCTCATTTACTGGAGTTTTAGCCATTTCAATCAGTTTTTCCTTGTTGCTTAACAAGTGTTTGATTGTTGATGCAAATTTGGGCATCAGAATGATAGCATCCGCAAAGCTTATGTCAAAATGTAATTCTTTAAAGATTTGAAAGAATTTGTCCATTTGTTGACTAGCCTTCTCACGGAGCTTTTGTTCATTTAAGCGCGATGGGTAAGGAATATAAGGTTTGGATTTAGGGGCAATGACTTCAGGAGTCTCAACAGTTTCAAAGACAACTCCTGGTTTGGATTTTTTCGGGACTACCGGAGGATGGACATGTGCTGTACTTTGTGGGCTTGGAATTGGCACTTTGTCCGTTGTATCCTCCGTCTCTTTTTCCATTTCAAATAACAGAGGAGGAATAGGGCCAGCTGGCCCCTCATAAGCAGCTCCACTCCGAGTGGTGATAGCTTTGACGAAAGTGGTATCTTCATCATCATCACTGTCATCAAGTACACTGACAGGAACAACA
Source organism: Artemisia tridentata subsp. tridentata (assembly GCA_021014915.2). Classification (NCBI taxonomy): domain Eukaryota; kingdom Viridiplantae; phylum Streptophyta; class Magnoliopsida; order Asterales; family Asteraceae; genus Artemisia; species Artemisia tridentata. The sequence continues at coordinate 302,214,150 of CP139507.1, read as the reverse complement.
TTGAGCATTTCGGAATAATATCTGGCTGATCTTTGCTCACTAAGTTTGGTTGACAAACTTTTAACCATAAATCGTGAAAGATTAGGATCGATTCTTGACGGCTGAGGAGCAATTGTGGGTGTAGATTTTTGGATGACTGAAGGTTGGATGACCGAAGGTTGGACGTATTTAGCACTTCCATTGTTAGTGGGAAGTACCGGGTCCTTTATCACCTTGAATCCAACATGAGATTTACCACTACGTGTACTGACAGCTTTGAGTTCACCCCTAGGGTTGACAACAGTGTTACTTGGGAGACCTCCCGAGGTAGAAGGTATATCAGTTAAAGACTTTTTGATCTGGTTTAATTGGGCAATCAATAACTGGTTTGTCTCATATTGTGTCTTATTTGTTTCCTCTTGAGTTTTCATGAATTGCTTAAGCAACTCATCTGAGGACGTCTGATTTCGGTTTGAACCTTGGTTTTGATTAAAATTTGGACCACGGTTTTGGTTAAAATTACCCTGATTCTGACCTCGGTTTTGATTGAAATTTTGAGAATTGTTAAAATTTTGTCCCTGATTTTGAACAAAGCGATTTTGATTATTCTGATTTGGCACGGGTGGAAAACCAGGTGGGACCATAGCATTCGGTGCTCGGTACCGAGTCTCAGCATGCGGACGGTATTGATTTTGGTTTACTGCAGCTACGGGAGCTGGGTAAAGAGAAGCATCAGTTGCTTGACAATCATAATACGCATGTGGGCCACCACAGGTTTCACACACTTTGTTTATTGCTTTAATTTGTTCTGGTTTGTGAATTTCACTCTTCAGTTCTTTCATTTCCTTCATCATACAACGCATTGAGTCCGTTAAAAAGGCTAACTCTGAGGAGTTACCGGATGACGAGGCAGGAGTGACAGGAACATTCACTTTGTTTCGAGAAATAGGAACTTTTGATTTATTTTCACAAATTTCAACCACCTCTCTAGGTCGACGATTCAAGATATTGCCACCAGCGGCTGCGTTAAGTGCATCTTGATCGTTTTGGGTTAACCCATTATAAAACGTATTTATCTGTTGTAACTCCGTAAAATCGTGATGTGGGCATTTTCTTAGGAGATCTTTAAATCTCTCCCATGCCTCTCCGAAATTTTCATTGAAACCTTGACGAAAACCAGCAATTTCATTTTTTAAATTAGTCGTCTTTGATGGAGGGAAGAAATAATTGACAAACTTCTACACTAGATCTTCCCAAGTTTCAATGGATCGAGGGGGTTCTTTATCCAGCCAGATTCGGGCTGCCCCCCCAAGTGAGAATGGAAATAGCATCAATTTGATCGCTGTTTGCGGCACATTTTTGTAATTGATTGTAGAGGTCAGTTTGTTGAACCAACGAATGTGTGCATAAGGATCCTCTCGTTCAAACCCGTGGAATTGGTTGGTAGAAACGAGCTGAATCAAATGTGTTTTCAGTTCAAAATGATCAGAATCGATAGCTGGTAAAACGATGGCATCTCCATAACCCTCGGTGGGTGCACGGAGCATTTCCGCCATTGTGCGATTGTCTGCCATATTATCAGTGGGAACAGTACGAATCTCGGGTTCGACTATTTGGGCAGCACGTCTACGATTACGTCTTCTCGAAATATTTACGAGTTCACGTAAAGGGCTTGATGACGTGGAAGAACGAGTGCGCATGCACTAAGTAAAATATTCCAATTAAAACAAGACAGAAGCAAAACACAAGTGAACTTAAACTAATAATCAGCAAGCGTACGGTAGCTCTCTAAAAGATAAACGCACAGAGTGGCGGAGAAGCAAAGGTGGGCAATTAAAGCTCCTTAAAAACCCGCTTCTTTCAGTCCGACAATTTAATGTCAGACTATCCTAGAACCTCCGTTAGAGTTTGTTTATCAATTAAAGGTGAGCCGATATTCGCAAGTGATACAAAGGCAAGTTTTAAATCTGATGTTTGGGAACTTATTATGGTCGTACCCCCAGTTAGGTAGTACTCTGTCTTGGTTCTCGATGGTAGATTTTATTATTATTTATTTAAACAAAGAAAATGGAATTTATTTTTTTGTGTTTTTATTTTTTATATGATAATAATAATAATAATATATATAGAAAAGAAAAGAAAAATATTTTTGTATTTTTTATTGTTTTTGGGAAATAGGAACTTCTGATAGAAGGATCTCGAATCACTAATCGCTAAAACTTACACAACAGTCGCAGCACACCTCCCCGGCAGCGGCGCCAAAATTTGATCCGTCTGAAAACGTATATATAAATATAAACAGTCTCAGAACGAATGCTCGTGTGTAGTGTGAAACCAGGCAAGTGATCACCCGGATCGTTTCCCAACGAGGTGTGAATGGAAAACTGTGAAAAGCTTTGGATTAGAGTGATTGATGAATCAGATATTTTTGATTTTGCTTTATTTAACAATTCTAAAATAACAAATTAAAAACAGATATGCACAAGAAAATTAAACGCGAATAAACTGAAACGCGTAACGGGACAGCTAAAATGGGACTAAAATTAAAATTTTATAAAATTTAAAACTTAAAAATGTAAAATAACTTAAAACTTATTTAAAAACTTAAATTATATTTTTAACACTTTATTTCTATTTATTATTAATTATTTATTATTTAATAACTAATTAAACTAATTTAAATTATAAAAAATACAAAATGAACAAAGAAAATTATAAAACTTTTTCTAAAAATATTATAAGATGAGAAAAAGCTAAGAAAATTATAAAAATGAAAATTACTTAATTAAAATTTAAAAAGATAAATTCTATTAAATAGAAGCTATCACTTTATTTCTATTTTTGGATTTTCTAAGGACTAAAAATATTTTTATATTTTTCCTAGATTAAAATTAACAAAAGAAAATTATGAAATTTGGAATTATATTTTTCTGATTATTTTTCTATTTATTATGATTTTATTACTATTAGAAACTAATTAAAATGATTAAAAATATTAAATGACTTAGGAAAATTATGAAAAATTACAGATAAATCTAAAATAATACTAGAAAGATAATAAAAATAAAAGTGGAAATTAGTTAAGCCTGATAAGAAGATTTGGGCTAATAAGCAGTTTGCTAATAAGCCCAAATTAAGCTAATAAGCACAAAAATTAATCAAATGCTCAGGACCAACTTAAACAACTATATTAAGCACAAAACAACTTAAAAAGCACAACTAAGGACAATAGGCAAGCCAAATAAGCACTTGGCAGTTGGCTTGGAAGCTTTTTAGAACCTAGGATTTTTCAAATGAAGCTATAGGCTAGAAGATAAGCTATGAGCTGATGAAATAAGCTACTAGGGACTGAGACACACCTGAATGACTTATAGGGACTAGAAAGAGAGGCTTGATAAGCCAGAAAAAGCTCAAAAGAGCTTATGCTCTTTTTGGTCTGCTGATGTGCAGGCCTGCACAGGGCAAAATGGCCTGTTTTGCAGGCTTAATTTAAAGGTCTTGTGGAATTCTAAAAATCTTGCAAAAAATTCTTAAGATAGGTGAGCTGGGTGACTATCTAAGTCCAAAAAATCAGATCATGAAAGCTTATGGTGTGAAAATTAAAAATCAAGGAAAATCCTTGAAAACCACAAAATCTGTTTTAAGTTTCTGAGTATGCAGGTTTCTAAGAAACTTTGTCTAGGCTATGGGTGACTTAACCAGGCTTTGGTGAATGACTATATGGACTAAGTGAAGTGCAAAGATGGCAAAGTTAATGGCCAAAACAGCTTATGGCTGCTAATGGCTTGTTTGACTGTTTTGTTGACTGAGATTCACAAGGACCATGTAAAACTGCATAAGCAACCAATCTGGCTATCTATAACTTAATATTAGCTTATTATGGCTTATTTATGCTGGAACAAAGTTGAGATAAGTGCACATGTACATACACTATTGTTTGGCCTGTGTGACTGCCTAAATCCAAACACTCCTTTGTGGGGTCTGTTTTGGATTTAGCACATGAAACAAAATTTTACAAACTATAAGTCTATATTTTTCTGATTAAATAACTTATTTAAACTCTAATAATCAACTTTTAAAACAAAATTAAGCAACTAACTAAGCTATGCTATATGTGACTGATTTTGGTTTTTCTAAGTTTTTAAGAAAAATTAAGAACAAGCTATTAACTACTGATTATACTTAATGAAATACTCTTAGAAACTAGCAAAAAGTATAAAACAACAGGAATAAGCTACTTATAAGCACTTATACAATAATTTGGATTTTAATGCTAAAAAGCTAAAAAGCTTACAACTGATTTTGTGGCTATGTGGATAGCATGAACAGATCAGAACCAACCTAGCTTGTTCACACAAGCTAGAAAAACCCAAGAAAACTCTCCTGATCAGCTTATTCACCAAAAATAGCTTATTAGCTTCAATGGTTGACTTTTGTTGACTTTCATGATTTCTTGAATTCAGAACCAGAATAATCTAAAGTAAACTTATAACAAGCTATGTAAAGCTTATATAAGCTTATAGAAATAGCTGAGAAGCTTATTTCAATACTACTTATTTATTTGATTTCTCAGTACAACTTAGAAAACTAGAATTGTTATTAACTACTGAAATTGGACAAAGTACAACATCAAACATACTAAAATTAACTTGTATTGATGTTTGAAACTTGAGATTACAATTTTTCACTACTGGAAAGTAAAATACGATTTATGCTACTAATTAACTACTTGCTTTTTAAAGCTTACATAGCTTCTATTTATACAAAATTAAAGTGGGAACTTCTTGTCATCATCCTCTGAATCTTTTAGCACCCTTGGATTACTTCAATTGATCTTAGCCGTCCAATTCCACTTTTGGCGGGAAAACAGGACATGACAACTTCCTCTGATTTAGCTAGTGGGAGTGGAAGAGAAGCATTAATTGCGTTTGGCAATGTTAGGTAGTGTGTTTGGAGGGGGAATGATGTGGCGAGACAGCTGTGGAAAATGGTGAGGTGGGGGGTGATGACTGGTTATTGTTTGGCGGTTCGAAGGAAGAGGATAAGAAGTTTGACCGTTTGACTGAGTGGTTAACTCAGTCAAAGGTTGGGCCGGGTTATTAATTGGGCTTGGGGTTTGGGTTTTAGTTTTAGTGTTGGGTTGGGTAATTGATAAGGGTTGGGTATTGGGTTTAATGGTTAGGATAGGTTAAGTGTTGGATCCGGATTTGGTTTCTAGTTAAATCACAAGGACTAATTTTGTAATTCCTAAAATTTTGAGGGGCTGAATTTGGCAAGCTTCCAAAGTATCTTCAAGGGACTAAACCTGCCATAAAACAATTACACAAGGACCAAAGTTGTATTTTTTAGCATTTTATAAACTTTAGGGACCTAATATGTAAATTTGGATTTTAGAGGGACTTGTTTTGTAAATTCCCAAAAGCTATCAATAAAGTTCCAAATTGTAAGTTCATGCATAGTACAAGGGTATTTTGTGAAATTTCAAGTTTTATAATACCCAGGGACCATTTTTGCCAATTTTGATACTTGAGGGGTAAAAGTTGCCAAGTTTTAGAAAACTTTCATCCAGGGATCATTTGTTAACAAGTTTGACTTCCCAAGGACTTAAGTTGACTTTTCTTCCTTTTTAAACTTTCAGGGACTAGTTTTGACAATTTGTGAAACTCCAGGGACTGAAAATGACAATTGTGTAAACTTTGTGTGTTTTTCACTTGTTTTTCAATCTTTTGTACCTGAATCACATAAAAACACATTTTCATGATATTTGTACCATTTTGTGAGTCATTTGTGTGTTTTTGGTTGTTTTGTGGGTTTAATCAATACTAAATATATGTGTATTTAGACATATATCATCTGCAGTATCCTCAGCAACAACAATATCATCAACAACAGTATCCTCAACAACAACTATTAATGCAACAACATCAATTCTATCCGCAACAACAATTCCCTCAACAACAACCAATGCAATCCTTCCCATTTTCAGCAAAACAGCCACACTGGTTTGATCAAATGTGTGAGGCCATCAGTAGCCAACAATCTAGACATGAAGCTGGATCACTTGAAACACCTCCAATGCTCACTCCTGTAAATTATGTTCAATGGGCAAGTCGATTTTTAAGGTTCATAGAACTCAAGAAACCTCATGGAAAATATCTGAAAAACATTATACTTAAAGGTCCTTTCCAAATGACAACTACAACGGTTCCAGGAGATGCAACCACTATTCCACCAAGAGAAGCAACTGTGGCCCCTATTCTTGAGACTCAACTTACTGCAGAGCAAATACTTCAACGTGAAGCGAATGAACTTGCAATGTCATATATTCTTCAAGGAATACCTAATCCAATTTTTCAAAGCATTGATGCTCAGAAAACTGCTAAGGATATGTGGGAACACGTTCATCTCTTAATGGAAGGCACTGAACTGAACCAAGAAGACATGGAATCCAAACTTTACCTCGAATATACAATGTTCATGATTGAATCAGGGGAGTCACTAGAATATTATTACCATCGGTTCACAAACATCATCAATGACTTGGATAGACACAACATTGTTTTACCAAGGATTGCAATCAACACTAAGTTTCTCAGCTGTCTTGGTCCTGATTGGCAAAAATATGACACGTTTGTTCGTCAAGCAAAAAATCTACACAATGCATCTTATGGGTTGTTGTATGATTATCTGAAGCTCCATCAATCTGAAGTTGACAAAGATCGAGCTCTTCGTGGAACTTATTCACCTTTTACAACTCCAAATTCATTCGCACTGATAGCTCAATCTCACTTTGCTCCACCTCCATAGTCAAACCATGCTTATGTCCAACAACAACATCACTTTACTTACCCTCAACAAACCCCATCAACCCAACTCATTCCATATGATTCGACACAACAATCAACTGAAAATCAACTAGTCCCCTATGACAACACTAACACCATGTTCTACACAAATACAAACAATGACGAAGACGATGCATTCAACTCTTTGAATGAAGGATTAACACTCATTGCTTGTGCTTTCAGCAAATTTTCAAACAAATCCAACAATCATCTCCGCACTTCATCTAACACAAGGAACCAAGCTGTTGTACAAGATGGACGGGTTGAAATACACAATCGTAACTATGGAAGAACGGGCTCAGGAGGTTATATGGGAAATTTAGGAAATGGACAACGGTTTAATGCAGCTCGTGGAAGTAGGAATAATGCAGGTGCTCCTCAGAAAAGGGTTGAAATTGTGGAAACTGGGAATACAGGGACTGTGAATACTATGGTTAAGTGCTATAACTGCAATGGGAAAGGTCATCTGGCTAATGCATGTCCCAAACCTAGAGTCAGAGGCAGTGAGTTTCATAAGCAAGCACCACTTCTAGCTCTAAAGGATGAATCAGGGGGCACTCTCACAAACAAAGAAAACAGCTTCATGGCAAATGCATATTCAGATGATGACATGGAAGATTTGGAAGCAAATGCAGCTGTGATGCTAATGGCAAACATGCAGGAACTTCACATAAGTGACACATGCCCAGTGTATCACACTGATGGTCTGTCTCAAGTACCTGATCCAGCCACATGTCTGCTACATGAAATTGCATCACCATCTGCATCTGCAACAGACGAGGAGCAAGTTGTTCAAAATGATTCATTATTATCTCCTCAAGAAGATGAACAAATGAACATAGTTGTTCAAAATGATGAACAAATGAGCAAGTTGTTCAAAATGATGCATCATTGACTTCGGATCTTGAGTGCTGTAAAATACAACTCACAAATTTTGAAACAAAAGAAAAACGAGAACAAGGTTTTGAAGTTGCATTTCAAAAAGCTTATGTCAAAGAACAAGATTTACAACATCAAATACGAGAATTAATTGTTTCTAACAGTAAATTGGTTTCTAAATTGGAACAAGAAAAAAGTGAGCTCAAACAACAAGTTGAACATCTCAATTCAAAACTTTTGAAAACAACAACCGAGATGTCCAATTGTCAAGCTAGTTTTTCTGAACACAAAAAAAAGTCAATGAAACTAATTGATTCTTACCTTGATGAAATTGTCGAACTGGAATGCATATTAAAAGAGTTTCAAAACGTTTTTTGCAAAACTGGTGAGTCTATCACAACAATACAAAAGTTCACTTTGAAACCAAGTCCCAAAGGTCATGGTTTTGCTCTATGTGATAATAAACCACGTTTTCTAGACATAGCACTCAAAGAAAATCCAAAGTTGTATAGTGCAGACCAATTATTTGATGAATCAATTGTGCATGTTATTGTACATGATTGTGAGGAAGAACAGGAACAGGAAGAAGAGAGTCGATCAAAAATGAGATTTAAACCATATGGTAAACCTTTTGATTATTCAAACGTGCCTCATATTTCTGACACCTTCGTTCCTCAAAAAGATAAAATAGAACAACCATTGTTTGTAATGCAAATTCATGAATCTTCTTCTGATGTTGGTCCTGTTAAACCAGTGGAACAAATAAATGGTGCTTTACCAACTTCTGGTGTAATTGCACCATTACCTAAACGATGTCTTGTACTTAGGTACTTTGATATGTTTATGGAAGACATCAAACTTTTAGAACAAGCAATTGAACGTAACTCTGAGATAACAGTTTTCACTTTTCAATCTGCTTACGAAAAAGAAAAGAGATAAATTTTAGAAAAACAATTTTTACCATACATATAATTTTTACCATATGACTCTTTGAAAAAGACTCAGTCTCAACTTTTGAAAGAAAATGCTGACTGTAGAAAAAACGTAAAGACACTATTCGCTTAAATAGAGAACTTGAGAGTCTAATACAAGAAAAGAAACACATCATCATTGAATTAAATGAGAAAATTAAGGTACTAGAAAAAGGAAAGTTTGTTAACACAAATGTGATTGCAACTGAAATGTACAAAATGGACACAACACCTAGGCAAAAATCCTCTCAGACTACTAATTTGAATCCTTCCACTTCTACAAGAATAGTCCCCACTACTAGCGTTAGCAGATCACAGTGTAAGAGCAACAAACGGAAGAATAGGATCTGGCAACATAGAAGCAGAAAACTAGAAGCCCCAGAAGTAGAAGATCAACTAAGGAATTTGAATAAAACTCATGTTGCATCTGATTTAGATTCTAGTTTGGCAAATTGTAATCGTACTATCAGTGTAACGAATGATGAACCTTTGAATGTTTTGAATGTTAATGCATCTTGTATGTTTTGTCGTAAGAGTGTATTATCTGGTAATCATACTAAATGTCTTGCAAACTCACTTTTATCTCGTAACAAGAAACATACATCTGGCATTCCCTCTAGGCCCACTATTACTTCTAAGTCTGTGCTAGGAAAACCGCCAAGTGTAGTTTCTAAAAATGCCTTAGACACACCCATAGTTGCGAATACAACTCCTAAGACAATCCCATCACCTAGAGAATTCACTAAGAAGAAAGCTAAAACTAGTTGGACATGGAAACGTTGGTTACAAAGGAAACCTAGTTTTACATGGCTACCTAAAGTTGTTAATATCTGTGTTTCTAACCCAACGGAACCCGCAACTTCTTTGGGTTCCACCCATACCATCACTCCATCTTCGTCATCTTCGTTTGATGTAGGTGATCCAAATCATTCTATTGATTGTTGATAGCGGTTGTACCTGACATATGACAGGCAATCTCAAACTGTTAGTAAACTTTGTTGCAAAGTTCATCGGCACTGTCAAATTCTGCAACGATCACTTCACTGCTGTCATGGGCTATGGAGATTATGTCAATGGCAACATCGAAATTAGTCGTGTGTATTATGTCAAAGGCCTTGGTCACAACCTTTTCTCCGTCGGTCAATTCTGTGATGTGGATTTGGAAGTAGCATTTCGGGAGAAAACTTGTTTTGTTTGTGACTTACAAGGAAATGATCTAATGTCGGGCACTCGTGGAACCAGTCTTTACACTATCTCAATGTCTAATATGATTGCTTCTTCTCCTATATGCCTGCTCTCCAAAGCACACTCGACAAAATCATGGTTATGGCACAAACGTATTTCTCATCTGAACTTCAAAACCATGACTGAACTTGCACGTCACAAACTAGTTGATGGTCTTCCAAGGTTTCGATATTCAAAAGATCACTTATGTCCAGCTTGTGAACAAGAAAAAAGTACTCGTACACATTTCCCTACAAAAACAGATCACAATACGGATCACGTTCTTCAACTACTTCATATGGATTTGTGTGGCCCTATGCGTGTTCAAACTATCAACAATAAACGCTACATTCTAGTAATTTTTGATGACTACTCCAGATGGACTTGGGTTTATTTTCTCCATAGCAAAGATCAAGCTTCTTCAATGATCAACACCTTCTCACAAAAATTCAAGTTCAGCTTCGTAATACAGTCAAAAAAGTTAGAACAGACAATGGAACTGAATTCAAGAATCAGACTCTTCGATCTTATTTTTAGAAAGTTGGAATTCAACATCAAACATCCATTGCAAGGAGTGCATAACAGAATGGGGTTGTCGAAAGACACAACAGAACGTTAGTGGAAGCTGCAAGAACGATGCTAATCAATGCTCAATTACCAGATTACTTATGGGCAAAAGCTGTATCAACTGCATGTAACACCCAAAACCATTGTATGATCACTAAACGGCATCACAAAACCCCTTATGAGATTGTTCACAACCGCAAACCGAATATAAAACACTTTCATGTATTTGGTGCTCTTTGTTACCCAAATAATGATCGTGACAATTTTGGAAAGCTCAAAGCAAAGGCAGACATTGGTATCTTCATTGGATATTGTGAGAACTCCAAAGGTTTTCGAATCTGGAATCGTCGTACTAGGGAAATTCAGGAGACAATTCATGCTAATTTCGATGAGCTTACAGATATGGCTTATGAGCACAACAGCTCAGGACCCGCAACCAACCATCTTAACTTTCCAGATCAATCAGCTGCACCTCTTTCACTTAACCGTAAAGAATTGGAAACCTTGTTTGCTCCATTGTATGATGATTCTTTTGCATGTCGTGCACCAGATGTATCACCAATTTCTGTTGCAAAACCTGATAATATTCCAATACCTGATACACCTGCACCAACAACAATAACCGTTGCTACAGATGCACCTCCAATTGAATCTCCATCAACAGCAGAACAAACCGCTTCCAACAATGAAAATTCAGCTGAAGATATACTACAACAATCAGTACCCGAACCTGCAAATTATGACCCAAATGCCTTCTTTAATCCATTTGCATCGACTCCAACTGTTCCTGATATTGTAGAGTCGTCCACACACAATTTGGACCCGGTTAATTTGCATACATTCTATCAACACCACCCTTCAAAACATCATTGGACTAAGGATCACCCCTTAGTAAATATCATTGGCAATCCCTCAGCTCTAGTTATGACAAGACGAAAACTTCACACCAATGCTGAAAACTGCATCTACGCACTCACAGTTTGTCAAGATGAACCCAAAAACGTTAAAGAAGCACTGACATATGACAACTGGATTGAGTCAATGCAAGAAGAACTCGACCAATTCAAACTTCTAGAAGTGTGGGAGTTAGTTGAAAGACCAGATGGGGTGTATTTCATCGGACTGAAGTGGATTTGGAAAAACAAGTTAGATGCAGAAGGCACAGTGATTCGTAACAAATTGCGTCTAGTAGCTAAAGGATTCACTCAGCTAGAAGGAATTGATTTTGAAGAGTCTTTTGCTCCAGTGGCTAAGCTTGAGGCTGTCCATATTTTTCTGGCATACGCTGCACACAAGAATATGGTTATTTATCAAATGGATGAGAAAACAACATTTTTGAACGGCTAATTACGTGAGGAAGTTTATGTTAGTCAACAGAGGGATTCGTCGATCCAGATTATCCCAATCATGTGTACAGACTCAAGAAGGCCCTTACGGACTTAAACAAGCCCCCAGGGCATGGTACGATAAACTAACTGCTTTCTTGCTTGCCAATCATTTTACTAAAGGTTCATTGGATCCAACTTTGTTTATTCAAAAACACGGGGAGGACATTTTGATTGTTCAAATCTATGTCGATGGTATTATTATTGCGTCAACTAACAAAAACTATTCAAATGTTTTTGCAAGATTAATGAAATAAAATTTTGAAATGTCCATGATGGGTGAACTTACGTTCTTCTTAGGACTCCAAGTTCATCAATCACCCGATGGAATTTTTTTATGTCAGTCCAATTATGCTCTTGAGATTTTAAAGAAACATGGCATGACAGGTTGTGATAGTTATAATTCCCCTATGTTTGCATCATCATCAAAGCTGGATACTGATTTACATGGGACACCTATTGACCCTACCAAATACCGTAGTATGATTGGGTCCCTCATGTATCTAACAGCCAGCAGACCAGATATAGTTTTTGCTGTATATCTATGCTCCCGTTATCAGTCATGACCAACTGAAAGACATCTCTCTGAGGTTAAAAGAATCTTTCGATACATAAAGGGAACCATCCATTTGGGGATCTGGTATCCGAAGGATTTTGGTTTTGAAGTAATAGCTTTTTCAGATGCTAATCATGCAGGATGTTTAGACACACGCAAAAGTACATCTGGTGGAGTGCAGTTTCTAGGAGATAAACTTGTATCTTGGCAGTCAAAGAAGCAGGATTGCACTTCCTTGTCATCAACAGAATCGGAATATGTAGCCATGTCAGCATGCTGTGCTCAAGTCATTTGGATGCGATCACAACTGATGGACTATGGCTACATTTACAACAAGATTCCCATGTACTGCGACTCCAAGAGTGCCATTGCCATCTCATGCAACACGGTTCAACATTCGAAGTCAAAACATATCGCACTTCTATATCATTTCATCAAAGAGCATGTTGAAAAGGGTACAATTGAATTATACTTTGTGGGTACTGAATACCAATTAGCGGACTTATTCACCAAAGCCTTGCCCCATGCAAGATTTGTGGAATTAGTTCACCGAATTGGTATGCGGTGTTTGCCTCCAGATGATCTGAAATACTTTCTTAAACACAACTGAGAAAGTCAAACACCAAAACATTTTGTAAATATCTTATACAAAACAAAATACAAAATATAAAACTTTCAAAAAAACTACAAAAAGAATCTTCTTTCTCCGTGTACAAACTTCTTATCCTCAAAACTATGTTCCTCCATTAAAACAAATTTTACTTTACATTGTCAAAATGGTACATGTTTTGAGGGGGAGAAAATTTTCACAACATCATGAAGTTTGCACACCTTATCATAAGTCTTCAAGAAAAATTGCTTCTTCATCATTCAGATTAAAAACTCATTTTCAAATGTTCGATGATCTCTCGAATTAAAATGTGCAAAAAGGTTTCACAAAATAAATGCTAATATTCGAGTAAATTGGGATCATCGAACATTTTTTTGCAATGATCCCAATTAACCATGTTTGGAATTCAAATGGGAAAGTAACTAACCTTTAACGAGTAAATTACACAAAAGTCTTAAACTTTGGTAAAAGGACCTTGCATGGAAAATAAAACGGGCTCAGGGACTGCAAGTGTCAAATAGTCAAATTTTACTCTACACTTAGTGACACTAATAAATATTTCCACAAATGTTCTCAAAAGTATCACACATGATCAAAAACCTCGACGATTCAGACTAACAATTTTTTGATCCTCAATTTTTTTCACGATTGTGAGTTTCTAATTACTTTATGGTTGTTGTCTAATTGTTCCCTAAATGTTTCAAATGATTTCAATGGTAAAAAAGGCATAATCAGAAACTAGGGCTTATGTAATTATCAATTGGGGCATTTCTTTTTGATGTGTTTTAGTCTAATTAATCAGTTCATATAGCTTTAGAGAACACTAAAGAATGCTCTATTGGGTGTTTGCACGATTAGAAACAACATAGGTTTGAAATCAAGTGATTTAGGGTTTAAGATGTCGATGTCTTTGCTGCTACTACTAGGGCGTTTGTTTGTATAATATTCAGGCATTATGATGCTAACATGCGTGCAAAGTCTCACGATAATAATCAAAAAATTTTGAGTGAAAGAATGAATTAATCTGTGATCTTGAGTGTCAATTTGAGAATTCTAAGCACTTTTGAATATTTAGAATGAGTTTTTGATTCATATGTATGCTTGCTTGTGCCCGATGCATTTTTCTGTGTGCAAGTACATGTCATCCCATTTAAAGTCCAAATATGTTTCGTCAAAATTTCAACAATTGTCAAATTATTTCTTATGTAACATATTTTGAGGGAGAGAAAAAAAATGGTCAACTGTTACAAAACATATTTCATTCATGTAATTGTAAAATTTTCAAATCGTTGATAACTTGTGATGCTCATGATCTCTGCTGCACCAATCTCTCGTGAGTGTTTTTCAAAGTATAAAATAACTAGATATTATCATGCGGTGTTTGAGGTCTTACAGCTCAAATGAGAAAGGTCAAAGGGCTAAATGTGTCAGACGGCCAAACTTGAAAAAGGATTTAAATGATGAGAAACGTGTTTTTCAAACTGTACACTCTCGTTTTACACCGGTAAAGCAAGAGTGGAGACCAAAGCAAAGTCATTCAAAACCTTTCAAATTTTCAAAATCTGGAATGCTTTTGGCTGTAATATAAGAATGACTCTACTTTGAACATCCCAAATACCGAAAGATTTCCATTTATCATAAAAAATAACTCTTCAAAAAGACCCCATGAGGTTCAACTCTAGATGGAAATCTTCTTCTTCTTCAGATTTTATAACTCAAAGAGAGACACCAGGTTTCTCAAAACAACTTTCAACAGAAAAAGAGTTTTAAATTTCCATTGATTCCACGAGTGTCATTTCAAAATGAAACAAAGGTTTTCAGTCCTCGTTGGAATTCAACATCTTTTGATTGGATTGACACAACCTACAAATGGATTTCAAATTTTGGTAAACCCGTTGGCGCCGTGCTTAAATGGGTTCCCAAGGTTGTTGTCTAATCTGATATTAAAGCATTCTTTGTTGTATAATACTTGATTGTGTTTTCTAAAACCTTGAGCAGAATCATCTCTTGAATTTTTCAAAAAGTATTTTTTTAAATACGATTCAAAATTCTACTCAAGAAGACTATCCATCGAATAAAATCACATTTTTTGAGGGGGAGTGTTTTGTTAAAAAGAAAACAAATTTTGTACTAAAACGATGGCTTGTGCACATATATCAGTGCACAACCCGTACTTTGTAAAGAAAGGACCCTGAGGTACGCTTCAGTGCCTCAATCCTAATATAAGGAGTGAAAGCTTCTTACTTTTGAGTAGAATTAATCAAAATTTTGAAGTTTTTCATAATTTTGCTCAAAAGAACAAGTGTTCCCTCTCTTAATCAAAACCTCAAAAAGTTATTTCACTTATTGAGGGGGAGTATTTGAAACAATCTTTGTTCAAAATGAAAAGTTCTTGTTGGATTCTTCCCGTAAACCTCAAAAAGCATATTTTTGAATCAAAAGTTTTCCAAAAACAACATCAATATGCTATTTTTGAGGGGGAGAAAAACAAAAGTGATTAAAATATGGTAACTAATGTGGAATCTCGTATGAGCTCGACTCAGATTTAACCCATGAATTGACGAAACTCAAATGTTAGTAATCGAAAGGACTTGTCCTGGACGGGTAATAATTTCAAGCTGGTCTAACCAGTGATGTAAGCGTGTCTCGAATAGGACTTGTCTAAGTAGAGTGTACCGTTTTGAGAGATTCGCTGTCTCGAATCGGTCATGTTCACTGAGATTCAATCAATTCAAAAGTGCAAACTCCACCCAACATGTGTAAATTTCTATTTATAACTTATAAGCACATGTGAAGGGGGAGTATTTCTGAAAAATGCAAAACTCTCAAAGTGTTAACTAAATATGTTTTATAACATAAACACTTTGAGAGATTTTTTAAATGATTTTTTTATGGCAACATAGGATAGTCATGGAGTTATAAGGTGACTAAGGTTAGGAAATACGTCCTATGATCCGCCAGAACCGGAGGGATCTACCCAAGGACAATACCAATAGTTTAGCACTAGAAGTCCGTAGGTATGGTTGAAAAAAGGAGTAAAGAAATGAAAGGAGAAAAAAGGGGTTGAAGAATTAAAAAGAAAAGTAAATGAAAGGGTGAAAAGAAATAGCCCTCCAAATGATCAAACTTAGGGCAGAAACCGGGTTCAACTCATATGCTACTGGATGTTACTAAAGTGACACCGGTATTGAAGACAAAGATGTCATGGACCCAGTAACGCAATGAACGTAACCTTCTAACCACTCAAGTATCTCTCAAAAGGTGCTTGTTTCATTTCTCACGGAGAACCCTTCCTAATCTATCGACATTTCACTCCGAAATGTGTTGATATTGAAAAGGAGGCAATCTGCTCCATGCCTCCGACAACTTAATATTAAAGCGCACTAAATCGATTCTAGAGCCGCGAGATACATCAAAAGATCTTTTAGGAACACTTAATATTTCTACACTGGTTGTTCAACATTAAGGACACCAGTTGTAAATAACGAGAGTCCTACGCAGATCTTAGCAATCTACCAAGAACATTCATGAGGGAATTCACAATTGTGATTCTCAGTGATTGAATGGAAAATTCCTGCCAGGGTCAACATCAAATGGCCCTGACAGCAAGTCACTTTGGTAATCCCTTGTGTGTTATGCTTAGTGTTCGCGGTGGTTTCAAATGGTCTACAGTCATGGAGTGATACTTTGGTATACTTCAGCGGCTCACCTGAATCGTTGATACACTTTGGTGTATCTGTGTAAGCCCTCTTGGGGGTATCCGGTTCAGGAACAGCCTTGGCAAGGATTAGAGAAAGTTTTCACACTATGCTGTTAACGATCTCGAAGTCCGAACCTGTAAGTGCCGGATACTTTATTGCTAAC
Organism: Artemisia tridentata subsp. tridentata; assembly: GCA_021014915.2. Classification (NCBI taxonomy): domain Eukaryota; kingdom Viridiplantae; phylum Streptophyta; class Magnoliopsida; order Asterales; family Asteraceae; genus Artemisia; species Artemisia tridentata. Next base: position 302,197,270 of record CP139507.1, on the reverse strand, counting down.
TGTTTTCATGCAGGTACTTATGGAGACCGGGAGTTCCGCCACCACCATTACCATCATCAACACTACATCTGTTTCCACATGCTCATACAAAAATCACAAAGAAAGTTCTCACAAAGATCAAAACAAAGCAAAGTTCAAAAGAAAGATTCTACATCAATCAAAAGAATCTACAAAGTTGAAAGACAAAGATCAAAAGTTAAGAAAAGATAACCATTTTAGCATGAAGATTCAAAGTCAAAATGAAGTATGAGCATGTTGGAAAGACGTAAAGACACCAAATACAAAGACATTGATGAAAGGCAGAGAATACCATCACTTGATCACTACAAAAACAAAGAACAAAGTACCAAGAACAAATACTTAAAGTTTTGAAGACGTCTAAAGCTGAGAAAGTCAAAGTATAAGAAGCAAAGAAGACGTCAAGCAACCTTTGATGACCAACACTTAGGGGGATATTGTTGGGAATACGTATAATATTATCAATTCTTGGTCATTATACTATGTAATAGGCTGCTTAGTTTATTATGGTCTTTATGTTTGTTATATGGCCGGCCCTTGTAAAAGGCCCATGGGCCAAGCCCTTTGCTTAATACTTCTAGAAATATGTTACAAGGAGTTGCCCTAGATAGCTCTCCTATAAATACCCATGTAAATACATATTTCTAGTGTTGGTTATTTAATTATCATACTAAACCTTTGCCTATTTCTCTTATGATATAATCGACCTATCTTACATCTCTTTCTCTCATCTCTGTCATTCATATACTTGTGTTGATATCATTAGAGTGACCTAACAATATGTTTAGTTACAGTTTATGTAATAATGAATGATGTTTGTAAAGGTTAAAGTGGTGGTTCTATGGTTAAAGGTGTTATGTTTATGTTATGTTTGAAAATGGGTCAAAATATGTAAGTGCGGGAAATCTGCGGGTAATGGGTATATTTTACACTGCAAATGGGTGCATTTTAGACTAATACTTATGGTATTAGTGTATGTTTAAAGTCCAGAAAAAAGGGTCCATTTTAGACTACAAATGGGTGTATTTTAGACTAATACCTGAGGTAATAGTATCTGTTTAAAGTGCAAGAAAAAGGGTGTATTTTAGACTAAAAAGTTTTTTTGTTGTTCTTGTAAAGGGCGTAGAAAATGAACCGTAATTCGTCACGGGTCGTGCCACCCGTCGATTTGAAGGTCTTTGAGTCTAGTTTTCTATTAAAATACTTTCAATGTTTAATCTTATCAAAAATGTAAAAGTATGTTTGGAAAGTAAAGGAAGGTCAGTTATAGTCAAGTCATTTTCGCGTAAAAGTTTTAATTTAAGGTCAAATCGGGCACGGGGCGTAACAACTTGGTATCAGAGCTTCGGTTTAAGTGAATTAGGTTGCCATTTTAGGTTGCCCAAACTTAGACCACTCATAGACGCGTGGACGTAAGTGTAAGTAATGCGAAAAGGTAATTGTATAAGTTATAAATGGATTATATGATATGTCAAATGAACCTAAGATGAAAGTAATGAATATGTTTTATAATGTTGATGCATATGTGATATAAGTCCATGGTGGACTAGATGTGTTTAACATTAAGATCATTCGTGCACCTCGTTAGTGTCGGTGATCGTTATGAAACTATATGAATGATAGGTTCATGGAATCTAAGGGATGTTTAAGTTTATGTGAATGCGTGTTATAGTATGATAGCAAGAAGTCAATAAATGCGCTAAGTTATATGGTGGCTTATAGAAAAGCATGAATTGAGAATGGTTTTGATGAGAAATTAATAATAGATAATGTAATGAATGCGTATGATTATTATGTGGTATCTCATTAGTACTTCGTGTCTAGTGATTGACTGTTTGTAACATCCAGTAATTTTCCCAAACTTATTTTATTAGCCAAAATATTTATTTTCGATATCCCTTAGTTTTTATACTCTTCTGAACTCATTTGAGCTTGAAGAAAGAGGTTATCTATTAAACGTGAGCATTAATTGTTATTTTTAGCCGGCACAACCTAATATACTCGAAACAAATTGATTTGTTAAATAAACTGAAACAGAGAAAGATATACGTGTGAATACTCAATTTTAACGGAAAAATTATTTCGAACACGCTGGCGCAATTCCCGTAAAGTAAAACAGAAGTTTGAGACACCAAATGGGGCCCACAACAGTTTTATTAAAAGAATAGCCAATTGACAGTTTCTACCCCCGCCTAAAAATTTAACCGCCTGCCCCCATCTTTGTTTTTGTCCATGTTCGCCCCCTCCTCGTCCCATATATAAACCCAATTAGAGTTTCCCTTTTTAATAATAACACCCCACCGGAAATTACTATTCCGGCGCCGTCACCATCTCCGACCAAAATTCTGGCCACCCTAAAAATCTCACCGTCGCATAGATCCTCATTCCCTCATTGCTTCTGGAGCGTTTGGAGACCTAGGAAGCACGTTTGGTTGCGTTTGGAGCCACACCACCATGACACCACCACCACCACCGTACACTGCCACCTCCTCCCACCTTTCTCCTTTGTTTGGTAAGCCCATGCGCCACCACTTTCTTTATCTCTTCATTTTTACTAAACCCTAAACGGATTAAAATTCATATAAACTTTTTTATTAACAAAACAAATAAAAACTAATGTTTTATTAACGAAAAACGTGTGGATCTAGTTTCTTGACACTCGAATCGTTTGACTCACCATGACTCGCTCCGAGTCATATGAATCGTCCGAGTCAACTCACGAGTTGAGTTGACTCGGACCCATTTCTTGTTTATTTGTTATTGTTGTTTATATTTTGACTTGTGGTTATTGTTATGTTAATTTATTTATGAGTTTGATAGTTTTTGGTTGAGGATTTGCTTTGGCCGAGTGGTATAGAAGTTGAGTAGGAGTGCGATGTGACTCGAGAGGATCACGACTCGTATAGTTTTGGTTGTGTTTGGGTTAGTTGAGAGCCATGTGGCTCGAGTAAGGCTTAGCCGTGACTCAAGGGAGTAACGGCCAAGTGTTTGTTTATTTGTTAAGTTGTGATGGATTTGGTTGGGGTCTTGGTCTAGCTAAGAAGCACATACCTCGGATATGGCTTAGCCGTGACCCAAGGGAGTCACGGCCAAGCAATGGTTTTGGTTTGATTATTTGTGGTCGATGTGTTAAGCCATGGGTTGTTTGGATTATTGTTGAGTTGTGGCGATTATATGTTTAGCCATGGTTATGTTTTTGGCTCATTGGTGTGAGCCGTGACTCACGGGGAGTCACGACCACGAGTTTTGGTTAAGCGAGGCTTATAGCCGTAGCCATGGTGTCATAAAATATTTTTTGTAAATGTAATTATTGGTTGATTATAAATTTATGGCCGTAGTTATTGTTGTGACGTTATGTGTACCACGACACCTAAAGTGACGTGGGGACTTTTAAATGTTTTTAGTCTAAACAAAATAATTTTTTAGTTGATTAACGAGGTTAGGTAATCTCATGATTTGGTCGTGTACGTTTGTGTCAAAATGTTTTATTTTAAAACTAATGATTTTGAGTTGGGTCATTTTTGGGTTGGTTAATGGGCTAAGGAGCCCGTTAACATAATTTGGATCACGTGGTGACATTGGGCCTAAAATCCCAATAGAGTGTGTATTTATGTTTCAAACTTTGTTGTTATTTATTTCATTTAATATATACTAACTTAATTCATTATTTTGTTGTTTTGTTGATGATGTTTCGTATGCTATTTGGGAGTACTTGGATACCGATATTGGATTTGGAATACTTGTCACTATTACCTAAGCTTTGGATAAAATGGATGTTCGTTATTGGATTTACGGTATTAGCCGAAGGACTTGTGGACGATTTTGTGCCACCAGTACAAAATGGCCGATAAACCCGTCACTAATATTCACGTGAATGATAACGACGGTTATTATATGAAACTTGTATAATTTGTGATAATTGTATTTAATTTGTAAAACTTGTAATTTTTATTTAACTTGTATAAATTTGTAATAGTTTAGTATATTATAAATTGTTATTTAATAAGTTGTAATGACTTGTTAAATATGGTATAAACGGATTTTTTTTATAATTTAAAACGATTATGATCGCTAACATCATGAACCTTTTATTAACTAAACGATTCTTTACTAAACAATAAAGTTTTCTCAAACTATTTGGTTTACCGGGTAAAACACCGAAACAACATGTTGATGTTTTATTTCCTATTTCACTTTTTATCTTTTCTTTCTTCTCTTATTCCTATTCGTTTGTCTTTTCTTTTCGTTTCTTGATTCTTTCAATGTGTTTGATTGTTTTCCGTCGACTTCCATCGTCTTGCGTATTTTGCTCTCGAACTATATTTTCTAAAAACCACACGAGAAACAAAATCTTTTATCCAACAACATGAGTATTCCAAGAAACGTTATTATTATATATTACTTTTCAAGTATCATTTCTAAGACATATTATCTAAATAACTAGGTTATGCTGAGGCTTATCTGTTGTGCTCTACTGTCTGATCATATTGAGATATCTTGTTCTTCTACTGCTAAGGTGTGATTCATAGCCCCACGCTATACTTTTAAATTGCTTTATAAACCCGTGGGGGAGATACATGCTACTTACTTTTTATGAACACAATTGTTTAAATGTATGCTTTCTTGATTATGATGATTATGCTAAGTACCGTTATTGCCACCTGCAAGTCTAGAGGTGGCAAAACGGGTGGGCATGGGCACGGGCTAGAATGCGCACGGGCTTAAACGGGCATGGGCTAAACGGGCACATGTTATACAAATAGCTTTATAGAAGACCGAAAATGACGAAATAAATTCCTTAAACATAATACCCCATTTATATTTAAAAAATTAAATATATTATATACATACATACATACATACATATATATATATATATATATATATATATATATATATATTATATATATATATATATATATATATATATATATATATATATAAGTTTTTCTTTAAAAACGATTATAATGTTCTCTAATTGAGAGAAAATATGTGCCTGTTGTGCCCATTTAACTTATCAATGGGCTAAATGTGCCTATTTCAAAAAAAAGAGGGGGCTAAATGTGCCCAAATCTTTTACAAAGTAGTCAAAATTAGCCAATGTTTTTCATTTTGGGCACAAATTGCCACCTCTAAGCAAGTCCCTTTGTCATGAACCATTAATCACTTGCGAGTGAATGCAAATATAGTGTATAGGCCTATAGGACTGACGCACCCCACTCTGTTGACCAGATGGGCAACATGTGTGTGCAATATTCGAATTACCTAGGTAGATGGCAAACTACCTACTTGAGGGCAAAGTTTGAGATATTATCATTATTACATCAATGTTATTGATGCCGGTTAACGTTTGCGTGTCATGAGCTTAGCAAATTATACAACACTTACCCGATATTTGTATTTGTTACAATTGTCATCCAGACTTTATAAATCTTGTGTTCAACTATTTACTTTAAACCTATGAATTTCACTCAATCTTTGTGTTGACTTTTTAGCATGTTTATCTCAGGTATTTGAAGTATTGCTTTTCTGGCATTGGAGTGGCGTGAAGACTATTAATGGATATCTACTTTATTTTTCTTTAATAACTACCATTCGAAGAACCTTTAAATTACTTATGTCCTTTGAGTGCTTTGCACTGTTGGGAACTTTTTGACTTTGGTGTTTTGCTATGAATTGAATGGTGTTTATTTTAAAACGTCTCTTATGAGTTCGTTTCTATGATTGTGGCTGTCTTATTGTGAAGTAACCCCCAAACCTTTATTTTCCGCTGCAAATTATATCTTTATTCCGCTGCAAATACCTATATTTTTCATGGGGTGTTACCAAATGGTATGAGAGCCACGGTTTATAGTGAACGAGGTCATGTTTTTCTCGACTATAAACAGTTTTTCATGTCAAAGCGTTTTAACTTTGATAGCCATCAGTCCTCCGTGCCACTTCGCCCCTTTATCGATTTTATATGTTATACATATACTAATACTATTATTATACTTGGGATTTCACTTCCATTGTTTCACTTTATATAAATATAAAACCATTTTTCTTTTATACTTTGGTTGGGATCTTGACTCAAGGTACTCTTGTAGAGTATCATGTGTGCCCCCGTCTTGCCCGACCAGTTACCTATTGTACCGGCACCACACATCCCTGGAGAGGATATTGACCCTATTGATGCACCTTACCCCTATGATGAGGAGGACCCGAAGATGGAGGATGATGAGGTAGGTCCTGAGGATATGGATGAGGATGATGATGATGATGATGATGATGATGATGATGATGATGATGATGATGATGATGATGATGATGTGCATCCAAAGGAGGAGGATCAGGAGGTTCCCCCACCACCCCTTCACCAGCAGTGTCAGACATTACCTATGAGTCTGATACGTCAGACGCACTGGGATATGCACTCGCTACGGATGGGACGTCTGGTCCACCATCTACTTTTGACGTTGGTAAGTCTTCGTCAGCACCATGAGTTACACCCTCAGAGCTTAGGGCTGAGCTGAGTCGCTTGCGTCATGATATTGGTTGGTGTACTGGTCGTTATATGTCTATGTCCCGACGCTTATGTGAGCGTCAGACTGAGGTGATGGATCTGCGGAAGCAGATTAGGAGAGACCAGAGGAGCATGGAGATTTTTGACTTAGAGATGGACGGTTTTACTGATAGGGAGAGTGCTACTGAGGCTACTATGAAAGAGATGCAGGCTTGCCTTGCGACATTAGGGAAGAAGGTGGCAGAGGTTGAGAAGACAGTGATGCAGTTGGACATGCGAGCCATCTTCACTGATATAGATGGACGTCAGCATTATGATGATCTTCACATTTGATACATTATATTCTCAGAGTTTGCAAAGGTCCCAACAGTTTTCATAAAACACAATGTTTTCAAAAGATTGCAAATGTTTTAAACATAACATAAATCTTTAAAATATAGACACTTCAAATGTGAAAATATGCCGAGTCCTCAAAATATATCCGTGCGACTCCATCCAAGACCTTCATGCCTTTAAACCTGAGATAAAACATGTTAAAACGTCAACACAAAGGTTGAGTGAATCCATAGAGTTTTAGTAGTAAGCAGTTGATCACAATATAATTCAGTTTATAAAAAAAACGACTAAGCAACAAATGCAGAGTCTGATTCAGTTATTATTGCCCTAAGCTCGTGACCCCGACACTACGTATCTAATTTCGAATCAGCCCTTATACATAGGTAATAGCCACACCTATCATTTTTGGACGAATACAATACACGACTGCCATATAGGCACGTTCTTTCTGGTGGGGATTGTTAGTTCCAATAGATCTATTCACTGTATTCGCGTTCACTCGCAAGTGATTAACGGTTCACGATAAAGGGACTTTTGGCTATGGGAAACTTAGGCAATAATAATAACATGATAGCATCCAATTTCAAAACAACTGTGATCATAAATATTTATAGCATGTATCTCCCCCACGGAGTTTATAAAACAATTAAAGTAAAACTTGGGGCTATGAACTCACCAATGATGAAGTAGCAACGAAAATCGGAGAAGTGTGCACGTCGAGAAAACCGCAAGATCACAAGTGACCTAAATAAAATATAACACGACTTAGGCTCGGGGATTAAGGTATAATACTTTATATTTATGATTTAACTCAGTACTTGAACCCAAAATATCATGTGGTCATTTATTTAAAAGTATTATAGCAAGTTATGGGTCGAAAAGACGTTTGCAAAAACTTATTCGGTTTAAAATGCAAAGCTGATGGAAATTTTATAAAATTGCCACACTAATTGGGTCGCCATTTCTAAACCGTGAAGGCTAAAATTATGAACTTTATATGCTTAGAAAGGTATGACTCTGTACTATATGAAAATAAAGGCCTTACATTACTAAGAACTATAGAACATGGGTGAAATTACCAATTTACCCCTGTATCTCTAAATAGTTATACACAGCATCCAAATGAGTTTAGAAAAAAGGGTGTATCTCTTTAACTACAGGTCTAATAGATACATGGCCTGTGGGAAAAGTTTTCTACAGGTCTTGGTTACAACTTTCATGTTTACACCAACCTAGTGTTCTTTGCAACATTTTGGGGTAAATAGCCCATCAAATCTGACATGCATTCCTGGACCAGTTTTAGTGTGGATTTTCTCTAAAAATATCCAAGACGAATTAAGAGGTAAGGTTTTCGGGGAAATGATCCTAAGACTTGTAGCTATCTCCCAATATTTTTATTTTTTCATAAAACCTTCTGGGTACAAAATGGTGAACGGATCTTGAAGCATTAAATCTGGGACAGACTATTGACCAATCAAAATGGCTACTTTTGTACATTTATTACCTCTAATACACATGCATGCTCAAGACCAATGATTCCTACTCTTTTATTCATCCAATAACTTAATATTTCCAGGAGATGAAAGATTATCTTTAGTTTTAACTTCAGTTTTTAATAACAAACATCCAAGATAAACATCCATAACTAGCCAAAAACTCAATAAGATCCATTAATCTCTTGCATAACTTTTACCTATCAACACTAACCAATTATCAAACCACCTATTTCCCATAAGATCTTGACTCTAATCAACTAAAATGACACATGCAATAGAAGTTTGCTTTGTCTTAAAAATAATCACTAATAACCATAAGAAACCAAAGAAAATGAGGTGAAATAAATTAAAGAAACTTACAAGGATGAAAGGGTAACTAGTTAGCACAAGATTTGATGCAAGAATAGATGATGATGAAGGTGGTGTTGGTGTTGATGGTACAGCAGCAAGAGGGGCAAGGAGAGGTACTTTTGAAGTTGGATGATTTCTTAGAGAGAGAGTTAGAAGTTTGCATGCAAATAAAGTGATGAGTATTTCTTGAAATGAAGAAAAGACATAATGAGCATGGGAGGGGAGGGCATGGACGGTTTTGTTGTCACAACTCGTAATTCCAGGCCATTTTTCCGAACCTCGACAATTTACTATTCACGAGTTACTATTCACTAGCACTATTCATTCCAAAATTTTTATTTCATATTCTCGTAAGTTAAACTATTTTAATGATAACCCGAGATTTTGGCACTCGTCGGAGAATTTCTGCAAGAATCACGAAACCGTGTCCGAGATTTACCTTAAGGTTTAAACATCATTTAGGCATCCCGATATGTCCAAACAACATTACCAACAAGAGAAATATATGTTTTCCACCTTCCGTGACATTTTCATGAATTTAGGAATTTTAGGATACCTGGTTTTAAGTTTTGTGACTTTACGACTTACAGTTAGCAATTAACGGGACCAAAACCCACTCCGTATGTCAAAGATAAATATCCAACCTAAAATATCTAGATATTTTCTCAAAAATATCTAGATATTTCGAAAATATAGTGAAATTACCATTATACCCTTTCATTGAAATTACCAAAATGCCCTTGGACTATATAAAGCCTAAACTAGCTTCTTTTTCACAAAAAAATCACAAACTCATCTCTTTTGTCTCTCCATTCTCACGGCACAACAAGAACAAGAAGGAAGAACCATAAAATTTTTTAGTACAAGTAATTTACTAGTCCATTACATGATCTTTGTTAGGGTTTTGCAATAAAAACCCCAAAGTTATCATCCAAATCTCTTTAATCTTCAACTATATTGTAAGTAACTTCAAGAACATTTATTTTTCATGTTTTCCTTTCATTTGATCTATGTGATCATGTATTTTCAAGAGGTTTTAGTTAAAAATGCAAGATACCTATGTTAATGGTACCATTTCTTTTTAAAACTATCCCTAATCACTAGATCTATAACTTTCACTAACATCCTCATGAAAACCACTATAGTTTAGGATGTTTAGGACCCCATGACCCTTTGAGAAGGTGTATGGTAGATTAAGGGTTGTTTTGAAGTTGATTGGAGTGGACTTGAACAAGTTATAAACTAGAAAATTCATTTTTAGACACTATTAGAAAGTTGCTGTTCCTAATTGCAAAACGTGGGAAACTCAGGGGCTAGGGTGTAACTTTGGACCAAAGATTTAGAAAATACATTCAAAAACGAAACTATGGCCGCCGGAATGAAGAAAAACGAGTCTATAACGAAGGAGATATGATTTTTTAAAGTTAGAAGACAAAAACTATTATTTTCAGAAAATGCATGCTGATTGCCGACCTTCAAGGGACAAAACGAGGCGTTAGACATGATCTCGGAGGGCCGAGCTACTGAAAATATGTTAGTTCATGTTATGACGAGCGCGTGGATATAAAGAACGTTGAAAACGGACTTGTAACGACCGAGATATGAATTTTTGAAAAGCCGACGAACTATACTTATTTTGACAGCATTACAACACATATATTTTCTAAGTGTAAAACTAGCAAGTCACTAAGTTCATGGCCGATTTTCTATATGATCGAGGCGCGTATGATCAAAAGTCAAATGAGTCGACATTGAGATTATGTTACAAGGATTTCAAAAACGTCAAGTTCTATTCCTAACTCTTAACGTACAATATTTTGCGACTAGTTTTGCGAGGCCGTTTGGTCATATTTTCACAAGTTATAAAAAGTGTTATTTTGCGACGAAAACATTATATTAACCGATAAAACACCAAACAAGGATCGTGGAGTACCGTTTCAACATATTTACACGAAAAGTAGTTCATAACTCGCCGAGACGTCAAAAATGTAGTTTTCGACGATAAACATTATTTTCAAAACTAACGAGTGGTATCGTTAACATACGTATTTGCATGTGTAGCATTGTATCATTGCTTACGCTAGATCATATCATTCATAATAGGTCGCGGTTAGAGATCGAGCCTCATTTCATCTTATCCATTATTATCATTGTTGCTATCGCATCAGGTGAGTTTCATAGCCCCTACTTTATACGTTTTGAACTGCTTTGGGGGAGATACATGCTTAAACTGCTTGCTTACATACATGATTGTGTTAAACTTATTTGCGTTATTCTTGAAAGCAACTCGCGGACCTAAGTATCTAACACTTGGGGTAGCCGTACAGTACATATCGCGGACCTAAGTATCTAACACTTGGGGTAGCCGTACAGAACATATCGCGGACCTAAGTATCTAACACTTGGGGTAGCCGTACAGAACATATCGCGGACCTAAGTATCTAACACTTGGGGTAGCCGTATAGAACATATCACGGACCTAAGTATCAAACACTTGGGGTAGCCGAACATAAGTCTCCTCGTGAGCAACATAAGTCTCCTAGTGAGCAGCATAAGGTCTACTAGTGATATAGAACGCATATCGTATACTTACATGTCTTACTCAAGCAATATTTTTAGCAGTGGGTTGTAAACACACAGGTTGCAAGTGTTGTTATGGGCGGGATTTGCAACTGAGTGGATTTACAATGCCTTTGCTGGGAAAATCTTATTTCAAATACTTTATTTGTTAAACAAACTCTATGAACTCACCAACCTCGTGTTGACACTTTAGCATGTATTTTCAGGAACTAAGCAATAGCACGCTACTAGAGGCTTTTGGCAGGGCATGGCATGGTCATAGAAGACTCTGATAAAACATTTGGGACCGCTTAACTTATTTTATGGGCCAACTTCCGCACCACTTTTCATAATGTAAATTTAACACTTTTTGACTTCTCAAATATATTCTAAATGATTGATGTGAAAACCGTTCTTTACACTTGTGTTATGATACCAATTGAGTTGCACCCCAGCGATGTGTAAGCTTCCGCTGGACCCGATTTTGGGGGTGTGACAGATTGGTATCAGAGCCTAGGCTATAGAGAATTGGGTAATTTTAAAACCTAAACTATAGCTACTTTTACGAAAACTTAACCCTATGACCGCCACGTGCCTGCCTGCCAAGCTGATGCCTCATTTGTGGTTTGTTGCTGACATATTTAATGAGATTTGTATCTTATTGCCAGATAGATTATACTCACTTACTCTCGTTGATTACTATAATTGTATTCCATATAAGTATGCTTACATATCATGCACGTCGCAGCGTTACACCTTTTCTTTACGTAGTTTCATCATTCGACCTCAAGCCTGATCACCTGCCTTAGTCTTTTGAACCACCCTTTACATGTGAAGGACATAGTATTATTATAACTAATCTGAGTATTCCAAAATTCATTGAACCTCGGTGGAATATAGACTGGTCATCTATATTCGACCCGGGACAGTGGGACATAGCCTGACCACCTATGTTCGACTCAGAGATGAATTTTGCAATACTGAGGGTAGTTATAATAGAATTATGTCCAGATTGATTTGATCGGTGTAAGCAATTCCAATATCGAGCCAATCTTTCAAAAGACCTCATTTCAGGATGTTGAATCCATTCTTTCAGACAACTTGTTTCCTAGCTTGATTTAGTGACAGTTCTTGTTTGATGAGTTGCGAAAATCAAGCTAAGAGTCAAGTTGTTACCCGAGCCGATTCAGTTTAATCTCATGACAGTTCTTGTTTGATGAGTTGTGAGACTAAATTTGAATCGACAACCTCAAACCGATTTAGCCTAATCCCATGACAGTTCTTGTTTGATGAGTTGTGGGATTAAGTAAAAATCGGTTACCTAGAGGTCTTTTGGGGACTACGCTCGATAATGGGAAAGTTTACCCCCATCAAACCCGACCACGAGAACATACGTACGTAGAACGAGTGAGCTGAATTCAGGGACTGAATTCCTCTAACGGGTGGAGACTGTCACAACTCGTAATTCCAGGCCATTTTTCCGAACCTCGACAATTTACTATTCACAAGTTACTATTCATTTTTACTATTCACTGGCACTATTCATTCCAAAATTTTTATTTCATATTCTCGAAAGTTAAACTATTTTAATGATAACCCGAGATTTTGGCACTCGTCGGAGAATTTCTGCAAGAATCACGAAACCGTGTCCGAGATTTACCTTAAGGTTTAAACATCATTTAGGCATCCCGATATGTCCAAACAACATTACCAACAAGAGAAATATATGTTTTCCACCTTCCGTGACATTTTCATGAATTTAGGAATTTTAGGATACCCGATTTTAAGTTTTGTGACTTTACGACTTACAGTTAGCAATTAACGGGACCAAAACCCACTCCGTATGTCAAAGATAAATATCCAACCTAAAATATCTAGATATTTTCTCAAAAATATCTAGATATTTCGAAAATATAGTGAAATTACCATTATACCCTTTCATTGAAATTACCAAAATGCCCTTGGACTATATAAAGCCTAAACTAGCTTCTTTTTCACAAAAAAATCACAAACTCGTCTCTTTTGTCTCTCCATTCTCACGGCACAACAAGAACAAGAAGGAAGAACCATAAAATTTTTGAGTACAAGTAATTTACTAGTCCATTACATGATCTTTGTTAGGGTGTTGCAATAAAAACCCCAAAGTTATCATCCAAATCTCTTTAATCTTCAACTATATTGTAAGTAACTTCAAGAACATTTATTTTTCATGTTTTCCTTTCATTTGATCTATGTGATCATGTATTTTCAAGAGGTTTTAGTTAAAAATGCAAGATACCTATGTTAATGGTACCATTTCTTTTTAAAACTATCCCTAATCACTAGATCTATAACTTTCACTAACATCCTCATGAAAACCACTATAGTTTGGGATGTTTAGGACCCCATGACCCTTTGAGAAGGTGTATGGTAGATTAAGGGTTGTTTTGAAGTTGATTGGAGTGGACTTGAACAAGTTATAAACTAGAAAATTCATTTTTAGACACTATTAGAAAGTTGCTGTCCCTAATTGCAAAACGTGGGAAACTCAGGGGCTAGGGTGTAACTTTGGACCAAATATTTAGAAAATACATTCAAAAACGAAACTATGGCCGCCGGAATGAAGAAAAACGAGTCTATAACGAAGGAGATATGATTTTTTAAAGTTAGAAGACAAAAACTATTATTTTCAGAAAATGCATGCTGATTGCCGACCTTCAAGGGACAAAACGAGGCGTTAGACGTGATCTAGGAGGGCCGAGCTACTGAAAATATGTTAGTTCATGTTATGACGAGCGCGTGGATATAAAGAACGTTGAAAACGGACTTGTAACGACCGAGATATGAATTTTTGAAAAGCCGACGAACTATACTTATTTTGACAGCATTACAACACATATATTTTCTAAGTGTAAAACTAGCAAGTCACTAAGTTCATGGCCGATTTTCTATATGATCGAGGCGCGTATGATCAAAAGTCAAATGAGTCGACATTGAGATTATGTTACAAGGATTTCAAAAACGTCAAGTTCTATTCCTAACTCTTAACGTACAATATTTTGCGACTAGTTTTGCGAGGCCGTTTGGTCATATTTTCACAAGTTATAAAAAGTGTTATTTTGCGACGAAAACATTATATTAACCGATAAAACACCAAACAAGGATCGTGGAGTACCGTTTCAACATATTTACACGAAAAGTAGTTCATAACTCGCCGAGACGTCAAAAATGTAGTTTTCGACGATAAACATTATTTTCAAAACTAACGAGTGGTATCGTTAACATACGTATTTGCATGTGTAGCATTGTATCATTGCTTACGCTAGATCATATCATTCATAATAGGTCGCGGTTAGAGATCGAGCCTCATTTCATCTTATCCATTATTATCATTGTTGCTATCGCATCAGGTGAGTTTCATAGCCCTACTTTATACGTTTTGAACTGCTTTGGGGGAGATACATGCTTAAACTGCTTGCTTACATACATGATTGTGTTAAACTTATTTGCGTTATTCTTGAAAGCAACTCGCGGACCTAAGTATCAAACACTTGGGGTAGCCGTACAGTACATATCGCGGACCTAAGTATCTAACACTTGGGGTAGCCGTACAGAACATATCGCGGACCTAAGTATCTAACACTTGGGGTAGCCGTACAGAACATATCGCGGACCTAAGTATCTAACACTTGGGGTAGCCGTACAGAACATATCACGGACCTAAGTATCAAACACTTGGGGTAGCCGAACATAAGTCTCCTCGTGAGCAACATAAGTCTCCTAGTGAGCAGCATAAGGTCTACTAGTGATATAGAACGCATATCGTATACTTACATGTCTTACTCAAGCTATATTTTTAGCAGTGGGTTGTAAACACACAGGTTGCAAGTGTTGTTATGGGCGGGATTTGCAACTGAGTGGATTTACAATGCCTTTGCTGGGAAAATCTTTGTTCCAAATACTTTATTTGTTAAACAAACTCTATGAACTCACCAACCTCGTGTTGACACTTTAGCATGTATTCTCAGGAACTAAGCAATAGCACGCAAACTGGAGGCTTTTGGCAGGGCATGGCATGGTCATAGAAGACTCTGATAAAACATTTGGGACCGCTTAACTTATTTTATGGGCCAACTTCCGCACCACTTTTCATAATGTAAATTTAACACTTTTTGACTTCTCAAATATATTCTAAATGATTGATGTGAAAACCGTTCTTTACACTTGTGTTATGATACCAATTGAGTTGCACCCCAGCGATGTGTAAGCTTCCGCTGGACCCGATTTTGGGGGTGTGACAGATTAGTATCAGAGCCTAGGCTATAGAGAATTGGGTAATTTTAAAACCTAAACTATAGCTACTTTTACGAAAACTTAACCCTATGACCGCCACGTGCCTGCCTGCCAAGCTGATGCCTCATTTGTGGTTTGTTGCTGACATATTTAATGAGATTTGTATCTTATTGCCAGATAGATTATACTCACTTACTCTCGTTGATTACTATAATTGTATTCCATATAAGTATGCTTACATATCATGCACGTCGCAGCGTTACACCTTTTCTTTACGTAGTTTCATCATTCGACCTCAAGCCTGATCACCTGCCTTAGTCTTTTGAACCACCCTTTACATGTGAAGGACATAGTATTATTATAACTAATCTGAGTATTCCAAAATTCATTGAACCTCGGTGGAATATAGACTGGTCATCTATATTCGACCCGGGACAGTGGGACATAGCCTGACCACCTATGTTCGACTCAGAGATGAATTTTGCAATACTGAGGGTAGTTATTATAGAATTATGTCCAGATTGATTTGATCGGTGTAAGCAATTCCAATATCGAGCCAATCTTTCAAAAGACCTCATTTCAGGATGTTGAATCCATTCTTTCAGACAACTTGTTTCCTAGCTTGATTTAGTGACAGTTCTTGTTTGATGAGTTGCGAAAATCAAGCTAAGAGTCAAGTTGTTACCCGAGCCGATTCAGTTTAATCTCATGACAGTTCTTGTTTGATGAGTTGTGAGACTAAATTTGAATCGACAACCTCAAACCGATTTAGCCTAATCCCATGACAGTTCTTGTTTGATGAGTTGTGGGATTAAGTAAAAATCGGTTACCTAGAGGTCTTTTGGGGACTACGCTCGATAATGGGAAAGTTTACCCCCATCAAACCCGACCACGAGAACATACGTACGTAGAACGAGTGAGCTGAATTCAGGGACTGAATTCCTCTAACGGGTGGAGACTGTCAAAACACGTAATTCCAGGCCATTTTTCCGAACCTCGACAATTTACTATTCATGAGTTACTATTCATTTTTACTATTCACTGGCACTATTCATTCCAAAATTTTTATTTCATATTCTCGTAAGTTAAACTATTTTAATGATAACCCGAGATTTTGGCACTCGTCGGAGAATTTCTATAAGAATCACGAAACCGTGTCCGAGATTTACCTTAAGGTTTAAACATCATTTAGGCATCCCGATATGTCCAAACAACATTACCAACAAGAGAAATATATGTTTTCCACCTTCCGTGACATTTTCATGAATTTAGGAATTTTAGGATACCCGGTTTTAAGTTTTGTGACTTTACGACTTACAGTTAGCAATTAACGGGACCAAAACCCACTCCGTATGTCAAAGATAAATATCCAACCTAAAATAACTAGATATTTACTCAAAAATATCTAGATATTTCGAAAATATAGTGAAATTACCATTATACCCTTTCATTGAAATTACCAAAATGCCCTTGGACTATATAAAGCCTAAACTAGCTTCTTTTTCACAAAAAAATCACAAACTCGTCTCTTTTGTCTCTCCATTCTCACGGCACAACAAGAACAAGAAGGAAGAACCATAAAATTTTTTAGTACAAGTAATTTACTAGTCCATTACATGATCTTTGTTAGGGTTTTGCAATAAAAACCCCAAAGTTATCATCCAAATCTCTTTAATCTTCAACTATATTGTAAGTAACTTCAAGAACATTTATTTTTCATGTTTTCCTTTCATTTGATCTATGTGATCATGTATTTTCAAGAGGTTTTAGTTAAAAATGCAAGATACCTATGTTAATGGTACCATTTCTTTTTAAAACTATCCCTAATCACTAGATCTATAACTTTCACTAACATCCTCATGAAAACCACTATAGTTTAGGATGTTTAGGACCCCATGACCCTTTGAGAAGGTGTATGGTAGATTAAGGGTTGTTTTGAAGTTGATTGGAGTGGACTTGAACAAGTTATAAACTAGAAAATTCATTTTTAGACACTATTAGAAAGTTGCTGTCCCTAATTGCAAAACGTGGGAAACTCAGGGGCTAGGGTGTAACTTTGGACCAAATATTTAGAAAATACATTCAAAAATGAAACTATGGCCGCCGGAATGAAGAAAAACGAGTCTATAACGAAGGAGATATGATTTTTTAAAGTTAGAAGACAAAAACTATTATTTTCAGAAAATGCATGCTGATTGCCGACCTTCAAGGGACAAAACGAGGCGTTAGACGTGATCTAGGAGGGCCGAGCTACTGAAAATATGTTAGTTCATGTTATGACGAGCGCGTGGATATAAAGAACGTTGAAAACGGACTTGTAACGACCGAGATATGAATTTTTGAAAAGCCGACGAACTATACTTATTTTGACAGCATTACAACACATATATTTTCTAAGTGTAAAACTAGCAAGTCACTAAGTTCATGGCCGATTTTCTATATGATCGAGGCGCGTATGATCAAAAGTCAAATGAGTCGACATTGAGATTATGTTACAAGGATTTCAAAAACGTCAAGTTCTATTCCTAACTCTTAACGTACAATATTTTGCGACTAGTTTTGCGAGGCCGTTTGGTCATATTTTCACAAGTTATAAAAAGTGTTATTTTGCGACGAAAACATTATATTAACCGATAAAACACCAAACAAGGATCGTGGAGTACCGTTTCAACATATTTACACGAAAAGTAGTTCATAACTCGCCGAGACGTCAAAAATGTAGTTTTCGACGATAAACATTATTTTCAAAACTAACGAGTGGTATCGTTAACATACGTATTTGCATGTGTAGCATTGTATCATTGCTTACGCTAGATCATATCATTCATAATAGGTCGCGGTTAGAGATCGAGCCTCATTTCATCTTATCCATTATTATCATTGTTGCTATCGCATCAGGTGAGTTTCATAGCCCCTACTTTATACGTTTTGAACTGCTTTGGGGGAGATACATGCTTAAACTGCTTGCTTACATACATGATTGTGTTAAACTTATTTGCGTTATTCTTGAAAGCAACTCGCGGACCTAAGTATCTAACACTTGGGGTAGCCGTACAGTACATATCGCGGACCTAAGTATCTAACACTTGGGGTAGCCGTACAGAACATATCGCGGACCTAAGTATCTAACACTTGGGGTAGCCGTACAGAACATATCGCGGACCTAAGTATCTAACACTTGGGGTAGCCGTACAGAACATATCACGGACCTAAGTATCAAACACTTGGGGTAGCCGAACATAAGTCTCCTTGTGAGCAACATAAGTCTCCTAGTGAGCAGCATAAGGTCTACTAGTGATATAGAACGCATATCGTATACTTACATGTCTTACTCAAGCTATATTTTTAGCAGTGGGTTGTAAACACACAGGTTGCAAGTGTTGTTATGGGCGGGATTTGCAACTGAGTGGATTTACAATGCCTTTGCTGGGAAAATCTTTATTTCAAATACTTTATTTGTTAAACAAACTCTATGAACTCACCAACCTCGTGTTGACACTTTAGCATGTATTTTCAGGAACTAAGCAATAGCACGCTACTGGAGGCTTTTGGCAGGGCATGGCATGGTCATAGAAGACTTTGATAAAACATTTGGGACCGCTTAACTTATTTTATGGGCCAACTTCCGCACCACTTTTCATAATGTAAATTTAACACTTTTTGACTTCTCAAATATATTCTAAATGATTGATGTGAAAACCGTTCTTTACACTTGTGTTATGATACCAATTGAGTTGCACCCCAACGATGTGTAAGCTTCCGCTGGACCCGATTTTGGGGGTGTGACAGATTGGTATCAGAGCCTAGGCTATAGAGAATTGGGTAATTTTAAAACCTAAACTATAGCTACTTTTACGAAAACTTAACCCTATGACCGCCACGTACCTGCCTGCCAAGCTGATGCCTCATTTGTGGTTTGTTGCTGACATATTTAATGAGATTTGTATCTTATTGCCAGATAGATTATACTCACTTACTCTCGTTGATTACTATAATTGTATTCCATATAAGTATGCTTACATATCATGCACGTCGCAGCGTTATACCTTTTCCTTACGTAGTTTCATCATTCGACCTCAAGCTTGATCACCTGCCTTAGTCTTTTGAACCACCCTTTACATGTGAAGGACATAGTATTATTATAACTAATCTGAGTATTCCAAAATTCATTGAACCTCGGTGGAATATAGACTGGTCATCTATATTCGACCCGGGACAGTGGGACATAGCCTGACCACCTATGTTCGACTCAGAGATGAATTTTGCAATACTGAGGGTAGTTATAATAGAATTATGTCCAGATTGATTTGATCGGTGTAAGCAATTCCAATATCGAGCCAATCTTTCAAAAGACCTCATTTCAGGATGTTGAATCCATTCTTTCAGACAACTTGTTTCCTAGCTTGATTTAGTGACAGTTCTTGTTTGATGAGTTGCGAAAATCAAGCTAAGAGTCAAGTTGTTACCCGAGCCGATTCAGTTTAATCTCATGACAGTTCTTGTTTGATGAGTTGTGAGATTAAATTTGAATCGACAACCTCAAACCGATTTAGCCTAATCCCATGACAGTTCTTGTTTGATGAGTTGTGGGATTAAGTAAAAATCGGTTACCTAGAGGTCTTTTGGGGACTACGCTCGATAATGGGAAAGTTTACCCCCATCAAACCCGACCACGAGAACATACGTACGTAGAACGAGTGAGCTGAATTCAGGGACTGAATTCCTCTAACGGGTGGAGACTGTCAAAACTCGTAATTCCAGGCCATTTTTCCGAACCTCGACAATTTACTATTCACGAGTTACTATTCATTTTTACTATTCACTGGCACTATTCATTCCAAAATTTTTATTTCATATTCTCGTAAGTTAAACTATTTTAATGATAACCCGAGATTTTGGCACTCGTCGGAGAATTTCTGCAAGAATCACGAAACCGTGTCCGAGATTTACCTTAAGGTTTAAACATCATTTAGGCATCCCGATATGTCCAAACAACATTACCAACAAGAGAAATATATGTTTTCCACCTTCCGTGACATTTTCATGAATTTAGGAATTTTAGGATACCCGGTTTTAAGTTTTGTGACTTTACGACTTACAGTTAGCAATTAACGGGACCAAAACCCACTCCGTATGTCAAAGATAAATATCCAACCTAAAATATCTAGATATTTTCTCAAAAATATCTAGATATTTCGAAAATATAGTGAAATTACCATTATACCCTTTCATTGAAATTACCAAAATGCCCTTGGACTATATAAAGCCTAAACTAGCTTCTTTTTCACAAAAAAAATCACAAACTCATCTCTTTTGTCTCTCCATTCTCACGGCACAACAAGAACAAGAAGGAAGAACCATAAAATTTTTGAGTACAAGTAATTTACTAGTCCATTACATGATCTTTGTTAGGGTTTTGCAATAAAAACCCCAAAGTTATCATCCAAATCTCTTTAATCTTCAACTATATTGTAAGTAACTTCAAGAACATTTATTTTTCATGTTTTCCTTTCATTTGATCTATGTGATCATGTATTTTCAAGAGGTTTTAGTTAAAAATGCAAGATACCTATGTTAATGGTACCATTTCTTTTTAAAACTATCCCTAATCACTAGATCTATAACTTTCACTAACATCCTCATGAAAACCACTATAGTTTAGGATGTTTAGGACCCCATGACCCTTTGAGAAGGTGTATGGTAGATTAAGGGTTGTTTTGAAGTTGATTGGAGTGGACTTGAACAAGTTATAAACTAGAAAATTCATTTTTAGACACTATTAGAAAGTTGCTGTCCCTAATTGCAAAACGTGGGAAACTCAGGGGCTAGGATGTAACTTTGGACCAAAGATTTAGAAAATACATTCAAAAAACGAAACTATGGCCGCCGGAATGAACAAAAACGAGTCTATAACGAAGGAGATATGATTTTTTAAAGTTAGAAGACAAAAACTATTATTTTCAGAAAATGCATGCTGATTGCCGAACTTCAAGGGACAAAACGAGGCGTTAGACGTGATCTAGGAGGGCCGAGCTACTGAAAATATGTTAGTTCATGTTATGACGAGCGCGTGGATATAAAGAACGTTGAAAACGGACTTGTAACGACCGAGATATGAATTTTTGAAAAGCCGACGAACTATACTTATTTTGACAGCATTACAACACATATATTTTCTAAGTGTAAAACTAGCAAGTCACTAAGTTCATGGCCGATTTTCTATATGATCGAGGCGCGTATGATCAAAAGTCAAATGAGTCGACATTGAGATTATGTTACAAGGATTTCAAAAACGTCAAGTTCTATTCCTAACTCTTAACGTACAATATTTTGCGACTAGTTTTGCGAGGCCGTTTGGTCATATTTTCACAAGTTATAAAAAGTGTTATTTTGCGACGAAAACATTATATTAACCGATAAAACACCAAACAAGGATCGTGGAGTACCGTTTCAACATATTTACACGAAAAGTAGTTCATAACTCGCCGAGACGTCAAAAATGTAGTTTTCGACGATAAACATTATTTTCAAAACTAACGAGTGGTATCGTTAACATACGTATTTGCATGTGTAGCATTGTATCATTGCTTACGCTAGATCATATCATTCATAATAGGTCGCGGTTAGAGATCGAGCCTCATTTCATCTTATCCATTATTATCATTGTTGCTATCGCATCAGGTGAGTTTCATAGCCCCTACTTTATACGTTTTGAACTGCTTTGGGGGAGATACATGCTTAAACTGCTTGCTTACATACATGATTGTGTTAAACGTAAAATGTGCACACTTCACATAGAAATGGAAAATTACATCATTCCATATGAAAACAAGTACGTGGGGGAATATAAATCATGTTAACGGATAAACTGATCATATCCTGAGTTAATTTACGAATTTCAATGTACGTGTCACGACGTACGCGGGCGACATTCCCGGTAAAAGCCAATTTACTTAAAATAGCACAATAAGCAAATAAAATTAGTAAAAGTAATGACTTGAAATTTCTCGGTTGTTACATTGCCCATCCGTTAAAAAGAAATCACGTCCTCGTGATTCAGTTTATCTTATCGGCTGACGGTGTGTCGGAAAAAGAAAATGAGGGTACTCTCGTCGCAATCTGCTCTTTTCGCTCCCATGTGTACTCGGGTCCATGGCGAGTATTCCAACAAATCTTGACAATGGGAATTCACTCTGCTTGAGTCGATTGACTTCCTGGTTCATGATCTCAACTGGTTCCTTATCCAAGTAAAGCTTGTCGTCAAGTTGAATCTCCTCTAGTGGAGTGACGAGGGTTTCATCCGATAGGCACTTCTTCGAGTTCGAATCGTAAAATTTGTTGTGCACGCTAGTGGGCTCTTTTGGGTGGTTCGAGTCGATAAACTACCGGTCCAGCTTTTGCCAAATTCTTGAAGTGTTCAACATACATCGAGTTCAGTTTTCATCATTTTCCGAAACATAGCACGTGCCTTCGTGGCGATTGCTAGTGCAAGCAATCTTGTTTGTTTTGAGTGATGACAAACATGTAACTTGATACATAGCGTAAAATGTACAAGTTACTTGTAATCTTATATTGTCTCAACATACATTCAACACCTCTCAAGTCCTCATATGATACAACACAGGTTCGTACATGTTTGTTATGTAGCATTATGATCAAACCCTTAACAAACCATTTAGAATGTTTAAAAAACGGTTAGGTAATTAAGTATTTTAAAAAGGCTAATCATTCTACTTAGAACCTCATTTTACATGATCACTAGGATACACATAAACATTACAAAGTTCACTAGGAATAACATACACAAATTTACATGTTTATTTCTTAAAATGGAAACTTTATTAGTTAAATAATACCATGACATCATGGCATACATCACAAGTGAAATCTTTGTAAGATTGTATAATATCTTGTTTAGATACACAAGTTAGATAGTTGACATTTGAAGATTTCATGAGATTTGGTAAGGTTTGCTAGCTGTCAATCCGCGGATCCAAATGGTATAAAGCGCGGATCCAAATTTAGGGATCCTTCAGATCCGCGGAGCAAAAATCTTGTTGGCTATAAATAGAAGCCCATTGTTTACCCATTGTTTATCAAACTTAGAACATACATTCCCTCACTCATTTCATACACTTAGATCAGTAGCAAAACATGTAGATTCATACATTAATCACCTCATTACATAATGATCATAATGTTACTAACTTTCATTATGTTGTAAGCATACACTTGTTATGATCCTGTGAAGCAAGCTCAAGATCACAAGTCATCATCCATAACATACTTACTAATCCACCATGAAGATGCATATATGAAGATCCATCACAACAAGTTTAGGGAGCTTGTGATCTTCATACATTGAAGGCTTCCGATCAATGGAAGTTCATATAGTGTAGGCATTCATATCCATGATATACTTATGTCATGGATCATTGTTGTAACCATCATTGTATCATTTAGATCAGTACAGTGAGGTTAGTATTTTAGTCCTTAAAATACAAAGAGTGTTGGGAGTGGTTGTACCCTTGTAAAGAACTCGACATCTAGCTTAGTGTCGGTAATTGTATAAGCGACGATGGGAGTGGTTGTACCCTTGTAAAGAACCCGGTGTTTAGCTTAGTACCGGAAAAGGAAGTAAGCGACGTGTAAAGGTTTTCTCCGCCTAAGAAAGGGAGCTTGTTGATCTAGTGAAGTAACTCTCGAGTTGGGTACTCGGGGAGTGGAGTAGGGCGGAGAGGAGCTCCGTGACCGAACCACTATAAATCATCGTGTTCGGTTTGCGCTTTCTTTTACTTATCTCTTTACTTTTATATTTGCATTATGTGATTGCTTGTGTTATGATTATGTGATAATACTTGTGTGACAACTTGGTAGACATAAACTACAACAGACAGTGTTCATATTAGAACTAGCCGAATTGGAAATTTGATACAACAAGTTTTAAGTTTTAAAACGGTAAACGTATTCACCCCCCCCCCTCTACGTTTTCACAATTGGTATCAGAGCGGGTTGGCTCTCATTTTCAAAACAAATGGTTTTTAAAATAGAGTAAGATCCATGTATCAAATTGCCTCTGAAGCAGAACATAATATGAAAAATGTTTCGCTAAGTATACTTTGAAATTTTGTTGTTAAATATCACTTTGTATACAAGCTTGAAGGTGTTCTTGAAAAATAAAAGAAAAATGTTTCTCAAAAGAATTTGTAAGTGTCAAATTATGTGCTCAGAACTAATTTACGAAAAATACCGTTTTGAAGGGAGTGTTTGGAATAACCATTAAGTTAGTTGAAAAATCACCTCCGTAATGTTTATATATGTCACATAGGTAGAAATGGTGTTAATATTTGTAATATATGCCTAAGATTAAGTGTAGCAAGTCCCACACACTTTCGCTATGTCAAAATATGAATTTAGGATAATCTGTCATAGGTCTCGGCGGATCCAAATCACATAAAGGGCGGATCCCTCTAAAAGGATCCGTTAGATCCGTCGGTGCAGTACTCAGTTTTTGTCAAACTTCAAAAATTCATAACTAATTAACCGTAAGTCCGTAGGAGTCGCGCCACCTATCATTTTGAAGGGAATTAAGTCTATTTTCATTTAAAAATAGTCTCATGGCCTAGATCTAAATAGAAGTAGGTAAAACAAATCAAATACTATAACCTGTTCAAAATGTTAAGTTTTATTTTGATAGAGTAAGTTAAACTTTTGAGTCGAGCAATGTAAATTGGTATCCTTTGCTCATAAATATGATTTCTTTTGAAACTAAAGAATTTGGTAATATAAAGGAAACAAATTAAGCTTGGCATACATCGTCATATTTAAACGCAAAGTGACAAAAAGTATACTTTCATCTATGCTATGCTATGTGGCTAACTGTTCTATATTATTTGCATATATGTGATATGCTTGTTGATAAGTGTGATTGTACTTGTTTATTTGTAATACATAAGTGTCTTGCCATGATACTTACTTGCTTGTTTATCAATTGCTTGTTTTATGCATAATAGAACATTTGCTAGATATTGTATAATACATTGATAAACTGTGTCTGTTCTACTTTTAGACTTAGATACTATTGTTTGATTATATTATGTGAAAACCTTGCATAACTTACTTAGAAATGTGTACTAAGTGAAATGTCTTGAAAAGTATTGACTTGCACAAACTCTCACTTAATTGCTCAAGTGTTATAATGAGTAAACATGTAGTATCTTTGAAAAAGAGTGTTTGGTACAAACAATTTGAAACAATGATGTGTTGAGCTGTTATGCCTTTAGGATATTATCTTGTTGTTAAACCTTCATGTGTACTAACCATATCATGCAGGACGATAACACTTTGATGTTATCAAGTTTCCGGGTTTAAGCCACTGTTTGGCTTAACTCTCATTTAAGGTAAGTTAATATGATCGGATTAAACTATGTGTGTATGTGTGTTAGAATAAACATTTTTAGTAGTTTTGCTTTACATATTAGCTAATAGATATGTTCCAGGAGAATTTTCAGGTCTTGGTCGAAAAACGCAAATTTTGCATATCTCTCTGTTTGTTTTTAGTACTTTTGTTCAACGGATCCGACGGATCCCTCATTTTGGATCCGTCAAGAGTTAGCTTTGGATCCGCCAGTCCAGAACCCACGGATTCCATGGCTCCCAAACTTTGGCTCCACCTTTGTTGTCGATTGGATCCATGGGTGTCAACAGTAACTTTTTCAAAATTCCCGACTAGTTCCGATCCTTAGATTATTGATTCTAATTCTTGGGATTCTTATCTCTAATGTTCACTCAAATTAGGATGAGGACATCTCACCAAACACCAAATAGGATAATCATATCTAATCACAGTTGCAAATTTCATGTAAATGCTCCAAGGTACTTTTTTGGTAAACCACTGAGTATTTGTGATCATTACACACATTCACTGCATCCTCCCGTCCTTTACTCATTCACTAGCTTGATTTGTAAATTGACAACTTCCAAACTAATCCAGACTCACTGTTTGCAAATATATCACAGATTACAAACCCAATTCATGTCTGTAGATGTTATCTTGTATTCACATATGTTGCCTCACTTGGTTAACATGTCATCCTTCAAGACGATGAGGATTTACATCGAGTCATAACTCACACTTAAGTTATAGATGTAATTATCAAGTCTTGCTATCCTTTTCTCAAAGTAAGATTGACAACTTAAGTATTTCATCCGAAGTATTCAAGTATATTTTGACTTACAAATGTAGTCATTAAAATTCATATCCGAAAGAATCAACTCCCAAGTATTTTAACAACGTATGTTAAAACACTTATCCTATCACCTAAGTACACTTGTACTTTCACCATTATCCCAACATATTCACTTCTGTGATACGTCTCAGACCCTAAGCTTTAGATCACATCACACACTAGTTATACCAACCAATGGAACATAAGAATTAGTCTTCATCACCTTCAGCCCCTAGGTTTCACAAACATAACCAAACACTTCATCCGCTAGTGAACCACAAGAATTAGTATCCATTCTTGTAATCTTCAACATTCATGAAACCCAAAAGTTCAACAAACTCCTTCATCACCATAATTCACGCCATTGAGTGCATTGCTCAAAAAGCCCTTAGTCCAACACTCATACCAAATCAAATGCAAGTTGAATCAACTCATCAATACCTTCGCACCTATAGAATTAGAACTTCACCATCAAATGAGCATGATGCTCACATTCATTAAGTAGTACCACAAGTCATCAAATTATTGGTAATACTTTGTTTCATTAAATCTTGAATCAACATTGTAACAACTTATGTTATAATGAAATCTCAAAGCCAATCTCATACATCCCAAATAACAATCTTGAGGAGTATACAAAAGAAACTCAAGTAAGTTTATCTTGTCTAGTTATCATATTATTGAAACCTAGTTTATTTAGGATAAGTCTATCCAATTCAAATACTTTGTGTTCATATCTTCATTTAGGAAAACATGATGTTTCGGAAAAACATTATGTGTTTATTTTTCATCTTGTTAAAAAGGATAATGTATATCCTATGCATCATTATTTTCTTGCAACATGAACGGTTATGTTACAAGAGATTTCATTACACCTCATCGGGCAAATGATCTTAAAACAAACATCCACTAGTTTTATGAACTATCTTCCTCATTGAGAACTGGTTAAATCTTACTTGTTAAAAGATACCATACGTATCTATTTCCTTTCAAGCGTACATTAAACCTTGGTCAAACCTTGTGCATATCCACATCTCTAGAGCATACACAAGACCTATTAAAGTTGATAACTTTATTTAGATTCTTGTTCCAAAGATCTTTCTTCAGAACGTTCATGACATATCCCAGTACCACACACAAACACATCTCTTGATCTTAGATCACTTGCATAACTCATACTTAAACTCAACTCAAAGGATGTCACCCTTTAGATCATTCAATCTTAGATTCCAAACACAATGATTAAAATATGTTGACACATATTTGTCAAATTTACGTGTATAACATGACATCTTCATCACACTAGTTTTAATAGAAATAGTTGAGTCTCATTAAGTCATGTATTGGTAAATCATCTTGTCTTAGGAATAATTAATAAAATCACTTGCATTACATATACATGTATTGATTACATAATATTTGTTTGATATCTTGATATTATAATAATTATTTGATTGATTGTCAAATGTGTAAACCTTGAAAAGGTTTTTGTCTGCATGATTATATGCTTCATGTTAACATGATTTAAATAATATGTTCATTCTTTTGTTATATGATATTTCGCAAGATTAATGTATTACTTGTTAACTCATGATATGTCATTCTTATATGATATTTCTATATTTGAAAGCTCGTGTCTTTTGTTAACATTCGTTGAGTCTTTTTCATAGGATAGTCTAAATAATGCATGTTTCTAAAATGTAGGAATTGTTTGCATGAACCTGTCGTTTCATTACTTTTGTGACCACGTCACACTATTTGTTTGCCATGTGTGCACCTATATGTCTAAGTGCTTTTTGGTATGATAAACACTTAGAAGTTGTTTTATTAATCACATAGATCATTGTGTTAATTAATGGGTAAGTATGCTTAAGTAACTAAGCCTAACTTCAAAACAATTTAACAATGTAATATAAAAAACAATGTCATGTCATCTTATAATATGATTATTTGTCTTGATGCCATGTGGTAGCTTTTTGTCTGGTAGATGAGATGTTATGATTTCTATAATATTCACATCTTTTGTCATTAGGACTTTTGTCTTGTAGATTGATAACAAATTATTTGTTATTTCTCCTTGTTATGCTTATTTTGCATAATTATCTCATTATTGCTACTTAGATTGGTAATATGTTTATGGGATCCATTTTCTTGCATATAGTCTTAAAAGCTAATAGGATTAAGTTTTAGAGGTTTGAAATTTGTGTTTGGATATCTTTCAATATACCTCTCTCCAAATCGTATTGTTGCTTCCGCTTTCCTAACATTATCTTCATCATCTTTTAGTTAAAACAATACACCTCCCATAAGGAAAACCACATGCCTCATCGTGCGATCATCTCGCATTGATAGAGAAGAGCTACGTAACTTCAAGGATGAAGTTCTTTGTATGCTAACCAATATCCACAAAAACATTGCTAAGCTCATCGCTTTCATTAATCTGCAACATCCTAAACACTTTACCTTCATTCTTCATAGATTATGTTGAATGTCCACCAATTAAGGAGGAGAGAAATTCATTCACATAATTGTCTTTTCTCATTAAAGAACATGTACTCATGTTTCTTACATTCTCAAATACCGACATGTAGGTTCAAATCACTCAGTTAAATCAGTTCACAAAAGACACAAGTGTGTCAAACCTCCTTAGATCAACATCACAGTTATGCACCAATACCTCGTCAAAAACACATCATGTGTTTGACATACCTCTTAAACGATAAGCATTAAGTCTCCTTAGACTTTTACTAGGATTAGTGAAACCAAGTCATTAGTTATAAGTAAATAGACCTTAGCTTGAACCTTCGTTTGATCAAAAACGACAAAACATAACCAAATCCATTTTGGTCTCACGGAACCCTTCGTTAAGAAGGACGGAACCAAAATTTTGGTTCCGCCAAATCCGCGGGTACCAAGTTCAGTGTTTAACCATTTAAAACAGACAACCCTCTCACAACCGAGTCTAGGATTTTCCTTCACAACTTCATTGTCTAGAACACCATCATAGGATCTCATCCTTTTCATTCTGACACATATCAAGCACGTCATTTTCAGTGCAAACAGAACCATCTTTCTAAACACGTTGGTCCAATCAACACTCTCATCATATGATGTCATTTTTATCCACATATAGGTATCTAGTATTTCCAATTGTTACATATGGAATCTCTATTCCTAAGTGATCATTGTCTTCACTTCCTCTCATTTTTATTCAAACATTTACTATGGCACGATTCATCTTTGGTAGATGATAATATCATAACCATAACAGTCTTCAAATACTCTTATAGCATTTGCTATACATTAGAGTTTCTGAATTCATTGCATTCATTATAATCACCACCATCCATCACTTTTTTCACTAATCATCAATCCCATGGATTAGCGAAAAACCTACTTACATCAACCTTTAGTCATCCATTAAGTTATCATTCACTTGTAAACGAACACCATATTCACACCACTCACTTTAAGCATTTTAACTTCACTTCATATCCTCCTCATAGGCATTGTTTTGTAGGATTTTATCATATTATATTCTTGTAAATATAATTCTTATTAAAAGATTACACTCTTTATAACATGGTTTACTAGATAATCACGATTGATATCACAATTCGTATGCTGCATCATATTTTTCTTTGATTAGACAATCACAATCGGTATGTTGGTTGAGATTAGATTATTGATATGTTACATAATATTTTTCTTTGAGATAAAATATATTGCACTAACCATTTCATAGTAGGTTTCATCATATACGCTTGATCGTATATAGCTTACTCATCATAGGATGAAGTTTGCTTCGATTATTTTTCTTCTTTTATAGGTGCTTCTTGACGATCTCAAACCAGGAGGATTATCAGTCTAGCACTCATATTGCATCTTCTATACACATTGGTCGTATATGACTTAAGACATTGCTTCTAGTGCACTAATCTTTTGTTTTGTAGGTTCATCTTGACGCCCTAGAGCAAGGGGGAGTTTTCGTCAAAGCATTATTTAGGATGCATCATATATACGCATTGGTATATATTACATACTTGTCCAAGGACAAATATTGTTTTATACTAACCTTTATTTTGTAGGATTCTTCGTTCTTGGATCATATACGTCGGTACCCTAGCAACAGGGAGTATAGATCGAGGGGGAGTATATCATATACTAACTCATCATTTTTAGCATTTCTCATCCTTGAACTGTATACGTTGGTACTCTAGCAATGAGGAGTATACATCAAGGGGGAGCATATTATAGTCTAACTATTTGTTTTGTAGGATCATACATCTTAACCTTGTCACTCCAATTAGGGGGAGTATTATCCAAGGGGGAGCTTTAAAGTTCTCAATATTATTGCATTATCATACTTGGTACTCTAAACTAGGGGGAGTAATCACCAAGGATTGGTTACCACATTTCGCTACGCATATCTTCTTTTCGTTTCGACAAAAAGGAGGAGATAGGTCTACATAGTCCAACATAGATTACCCACGTGTATCGTTGGCTATTTGCATTTCATTCATCATGCATTTTTCATATATATTCTTTTTATGTTGCACACCACTAACCTTGATGTAGGTTAAGAGTCTAGCTTGATCCATGGATTCGCTAACAACCTAGGAAACGCAACAACCATAGGAAATTGGAGAAGTCTATTTAACTTCACTAGGGATGATGCAAGCTCGCCATTTCAGGGAGAAATTAAGTTAACTCCAAGGACACACCCTTTTTGCTTCGACAAAAGGGGGAGAAAGGTGTAAACGGAGAAAGTGAGTAATTACGGACACAAGGAGAAAAGGGAGAAAGGTGTAAACGGAGAAACGGACACAAGAATAAAGTAAGTAATTATGGACACAAGTAACTTTTTGCATTTTACTTTCTATCACGTTTACATATTTTGTCATCATCAAAAAGGGGGAGATTGTTAGTGCAAGCAGTCTCGTTGGGGAGATTGCTAGTGCAAGCAATCTTGTTTGTTTTGACTGATGACAAACATGTAACTTGATACATAGCGTAAAATGTACAAGTTACTTGTAATCATATCTTGTCTCAACATACATTCAACACCTCTCAAGTCCTCATATGATACAACACAGGTTCGTACATGTTTGTTATGTAGCATTATGATCAAACCCTTAACAAACCATTTAGAATGTTTAAAATACGGTTAGGTAATTAAGTATTTTAAAAAGGCTAATCATTCTACTTAGAACCTCATTTTACATGATCACTAGGATACACATAAACATTACAAAGTTCACTAGGAATAACATATACAAGTTTACATGTTTATTTCTTAAAATGGAAACTTTATTAGTTAAATAATACCATGACATCATGGCATACATCACAAGTGAAATCTTTGTAAGATTGTATAATATCTTGTTTAGATACACAAGTTAGATAGTTGACATTTGAAGATTTCATGAGATTTGGTAAGGTTTGCTAGCTGTCAATCCGCGGATCCAATTGGTATAAGGCATAATTATAAAGCGCGGATCCAAATTTAGGGATCCTTCAGATCCGCGGAGCAAAAATCTTGTTGGCTATAAATAGAAGCCCATTGTTTACCCATTGTTTATCAAACTTAGAACATACATTCCCTCACTCATTTCACACACTTAGATCAGTAGCAAAACATGTAGATTCATACATTAATCACCTCATTACATAATGATCATAATGTTACTAACTTTCATTATGTTGTAAGCATACACTTGTTATGATCATGTGAAGCAAGCTCAATATCACAAGTCATCATCCATAGCATACTTACTAATCCACCATGAAGATGCATATATGAAGATCCATCACAACAAGTTTAGGGAGCTTGTGATCTTCATACATTGAAGGCTTCCGATCAAGGGAAGTTCATATAGTGTAGGCATTCATATCCATGATATACTTATGTCATGGATCATTGTTGTAACCATCATTGTATCATTTAGATCAGTAGTGTGAGGTTAGTATTTTAGTCCTTAAAATACAAAGAGTGTTGGGAGTGGTTGTACCCTTGTAAAGAACTCGACATCTAGCTTAGTGTCGGTAATTGTATAAGCGACGATGGGAGTGGTTGTACCCTTGTAAAGAACCCGGTGTTTGCTTAGTACCGGAAAAGGAAGTAAGCGACGTGTAAAGGTTTTATCCGCCTAAGAAAGGGAGCTTGTTGATCTAGTGAAGTAAATCTCGAGTTGGGTACTCGGGGAGTGGAGTAGGGCGGAGATGAGCTCCGTGACCGAACCACTATAAATCAACTGTTCGGTTTGCGCTTTCTTTTACTTATCTCTTTACTTTTATATTTGCATTATGTGATTGCTTGTGTTGTGATTATGTGATAATACTTGTGTGACAACTTGGTAGACATAAACTACAACAGACAGTGTTCATATTAGAACTAGCCGTATTGGAAATTTGATACAACAAGTTTTATGTTTTAAAATGGTAAACGTATTCACCCCCCCCCCTCTACGTTTTCACAATTTTAAAACTTGTTGTATCAAATTTCCAATTCGGCTAGTTCTAATATGAACACTGTCTGTTGTAGTTTATGTCTACCAAGTTGTCACACAAGTATTATCACATAATCACAACACAAGCAATCACATAATGCAAATATAAAAGTAAAGAGATAAGTAAAAGAAAGCGCAAACCGAACACGATGATTTATAGTGGTTCGGTCATGGAGCTCCTCTCCGCCCTACTCCACTCCCAGAGTACCCAACTCGAGAGTTACTTCACTAGATCAACAAGCTCCCTTTCTTAGGTGGAGAAAACCTTTACACGTCGCTTACTTCCTTTTCCGGTACTAAGCTAAACACCGGGTTCTTTACAAGGGTACAACCACTCCCATCGTCGCTTATACAATTACCGACACTAAGCTAGATGTCGAGTTCTTTACAAGGGTACAACCACTCCCAACACTCTTTGTATTTTAAGGACTAAAATACTAACCTCACTCTACTGATCTAAATGATACAATGATGGTTACAACAATGATCCATGACGTAAGTATATCATGGATATGAATGCCTACACTATATGAACTTCCATTGATTGGAAGCCTTCAATGTATGAAGATCACAAGCTCCCTAAACTTGTTGTGATGGATCTTCATATATGCATCTTCATGGTGGATTAGTAAGTATGCTATGGATGATGACTTGTGATCTTGAGCTTGCTTCACAGGATCATAACTAGTGTATGCTTACAACATAATGAAAGTTAGTAACATTATGATCATTATGTAATGAGGTGATTAATGTATGAATCTACATGTTTTGCTACTGATCTAAGTGTGTAAAATGAGTGAGGGAATGTATGTTCTAAGTTTGATAAACAATGGGTAAACAATGGGCTTCTATTTATAGCCAACAAGATTTTTGCTCCGCGGATCTGAAGGATCCCTAAATTTGGATCCGCGCTTTATACCATTTGGATCCGCGCTTTATACCATTTGGATCCGCGGATTGACAGCTAGCAAACCTTACCAAAATCTCATGAAATCTTCAAATGTCAACTATCTAACTTGTGTATCTAAACAAGATATTATACAATCTTACAAAGATTTCACTTGTGATGTATGCCATGATGTCATGGTATTATTTAACTAATAAAGTTTCCATTTTAAGAAATAAACATGTAAACTTGTATATGTTATTCCTAGTGAACTTTGTAATGTTTATGTGTATCCTAGTGATCATGTAAAATGAGGTTCTAAGTAGAATGATTAGCCTTTTTAAAATACTTAATTACCTAACCGTATTTTAAACATTCTAAATGGTTTGTTAAGGGTTTGGTCATAATGCTACATAACAAACATGTACGAACCTGTGTTGTATCATATGAGGACTTGAGAGGTGTTGAATGTATGTTGAGACAATATAAGATTACAAGTAACTTGTACATTTTACGCTATGTATCAAGTTACATGTTTGTCATCAGTCAAAACAAACAAGATTGCTTGCACTAGCAATCTCCCCAACGAGACTGCTTGCACTAACAATCTCCCCCTTTTTTATGATGACAAAATATGTAAACGTGATAGAAAGTAAAATGCAAAAGGTTACTTGTGTCCATAATTACTTACTTTATTCTTGTGTCCGTTTCTCCGTTTACACCTTTCTCCCTTTTCTCCTTGTGTCCGTAATTACTCACTTTCTCCGTTTACACCTTTCTCCCCCTTTTGTCGAAGCAAAAAGTGTGTGTCCTTGGAGTTAACTTAATTTCTCCCCGAAATGGCGAGCTTGCATCATCCCTAGTGAAGTTAAATAGACTACTCCAATTTCCTATGGTTGTTGCGTTTCCTAGGTTGTTAGCGAATCCATGGATCAAGCTAGACTCTTAACCTACATCAAGGTTAGTGGTGTGCAACATAAAAAGAATATATATGAAAAATGCATGATGAATGAAATGCAAATAGCCAACGATACACGTGGGTAATCTATGTTGGACTATGTAGACCTATCTCCTCCTTTTTGTCGAAAAGAAAAGAAGATATGCGTAGCGGAATGTGGTAACCAATCCTTGGTGATTACTCCCCCTAGTTTAGAGTACCAAGTATGATAATGCAATAATATTGAGAACTTTAAAGCTCCCCCTTGGATAATACTCCCCCTAATTGGAGTGACAAGGTTAAGATGTATGATCCTACAAAAGAAATAGTTAGACTATGATATGCTCCCCCTTGATGTATATTCCTCATTGCTAGAGTACCAACGTATACGGTTCAAGGATGAGAAATGCTAAAAATGATGAGTTAGTATATGATATACTCCCCCTCGATCTATACTCCCCGTTGCTAGGGTACCGACGTATATGATCCAAGAACGAAGAATCCTACAAAATAAAGGTTAGTATAAAACAATATTTGTCCTTGGACAAGTATGTAATATATACCAATGCGTATATATGATGCATCCTAAATAATGCTTTGACGAAAACTCCCCCTTGCTCT
>CP139507.1:300641564-300804666 GCA_021014915.2 Artemisia tridentata subsp. tridentata | reverse complement strand
TCATCCATTGTAGTAATGCCTCCATGTGATTTGTTGTGACCGTTGGGCCCGCATGCTCACACTTTTCTGGATCATGATAGCTATCATCAGAGTTGCGGAAGTTGTGTTGAAGGTCTTTTAGCTATCATGATGTCTTTAATAATGAGTTGGAAGTGTGAGCATGGAGTGTGAATTGACATGTCACATACTGGAATCAGGAACCACCATCACCATCTTTATATGTACCTGAAATAAAACAGTTAGCAATAAAGTTGGAGAACGAATATGGCTTTGTCATTCGTTCGGTGTGGTTAGATTAACCTTCGGATCCGTGAGGACCGACCTGTGATCAGGTAGAATTCCCTTTAAAGAGAATTCTCCTTGACAGGAATTTCCAGCTTGTTGTAAAGACTCATTCAATGAACTAACATTGGACTCGTCTTACAAGCATGTTCTCATACCGGAACGTCTCAAAGCAGACAACACGGTTGAGTGAATCAGTGAATTGAATACCCACTGATTGATGAGAAATTGATTAGAAAAATCACTCGCGTGTTACTAGATAAACAATTTTTATGTAACACAACGAGGGTTTTACACATTAAATCACATTTCTGTCATAAATACTTTTGTTTGAAAATTTTCACAATCAATGAGCTCGAAATTCATTTGATGAGCACATTGAAGGGTTTTCCAAAAGCATCCGTCAATCCATTTCCTGGAATAAGTTTGATTCAAATGTGAATCGCCCCATTGTTTCATTCCAGTTGTCACAGGTTTGATCCATGAAGGATCTCACATGTCACCCACCAAGAGCTCGTTTGATGTTGGCTCTAGAAGGATTTCCATCTTCATTGTGATTACTTTAAGTATCACTCGGATGTTCTGGAAATACCACAAGGATAATGCGTAGGACTCTTCATATATATTTTCTTGCTTTTCACGGTGTATGAAACAGCAAGCATATTGGAAATGTGTCCTTATGAGATTAATTGATGATCTCTTGGCTCTAGACTCAATAGTGCATTTTGATTTAGTGATCGGAGGCTGGAGAGGACTGCCACCTTTTCAATATCATCTAACTCGGAGTGAAAGAGACGATAGCAATGTATTGATCTCCGTGACAAGTGAAACAAGAGTCCTTTGAGGGACCTTGAGTGGCTAGGGAGGGTTGTGCAGCGTATCACTGGGTCCATGATACTTTGTCTTCAATGTCAGCAATCAACTAAGTGATTCTGACAGCATATGTATTGACCCGGTTTCTGCCTAAGATGTAAGGAGGGCTTCTTTCTTTTCACCCTTTATCTTTACATTTCTTTTTCATTCTTCAACCTCTTCAGTGCTTACCGAGACTTCATAACTAGCACCTTGTTGGGTTTGTTCCAGTGCTAGCTCCATCTCAGTCGGCACTCTTCCCTTATTCACTTTTCTCCTTTTTAATCATTCCTAAGGACTTCTATTCTAATTAGAGGATTGTCCCTGGGAAGATCCCTCCGGTTCTGGCTGGATCATGGGAACAAATACCTAACCTCACCATCCTTATAACTCCAATGCATTAAAATAAGATTGGTCGGTCTTTGGTATTCTTCCACAGTTGCCATCATAAATCATTCGCTCCCCCTCAATATGTGCATCGATATACGAAAAGGTTTAGCACATATGGGAGAGCCTACACTTGAGTTCCAAAAGATCACATTTTTATCAGAATTTCATATTTAAATCACATTCTCTCCCCCGATCAAAAATTTCAAACCATTTGAGATTTGTGATCCCAATTGATTTAAATATGTTTAGAAAATTTGGGAGAAAATGTGGTCAAGTTTAATATATTCTGATTACGAAGCATACAATGCTCCCCCTCAAACCAAGAGAGAGTGTCACTGCTGATGTTGCACAATGTTTAAAAAAGGTGTCCAAATTTGAACAAATAAACTCCCCCTCAATTAATGATCCGTTTTCTATTTAAAGAGCTGTAGTCATTCAATTGAGTGATAAGTATTTGTGAAAATTAAGTCCAGTTACCACCTTGTGAAACACCAAAACTCTCTTGAAGAATCATAGAACTGAAAGAGTTCATGGTGCAAAGAAGACTTCTCTTCTTATACGCGAAATGATGCACTGAACCGTACATCAAATCGGGGAAACATGGATATAAAGTAATCCATGCCCAGGTGAACATCACCCGGTTGGAGGAACAACTGTCTTTTTGGCGACATGCTTTCCCCATTGTACAACGCGGGTTGCAGTATGAAGTAACTGCAAGCCATTTAGACATGTTTTAACAATCCATTTTAACTTCTGCTCGAGCTTCATTTAAAGACCCGTGCCATTATTGAATGACATTTCTAAGTCCGTAAATGTTATCGATAAACAGAAGACATGCCTAGGTGAAACTATTTTTGGTATTTTCTATTTTTCTGATTTTTTATGGTTTTTCTTGGTTTTAATATTTTTCTATATACAATTTTCTGGTTCTATAATTTTCTATTTACAGTATGTTTTAAGATATGTACAAACTATATTATTCAGTTTAAGACGATGACGAAATGAATACCGAAATGAGGATACGTTCAGTATGTTGTAGAAATCTGTGGTCAATCATCTCTTAAACTTTCACCACCAAAGCTTTCGAGGCTCCTGAACAATCGACGGAACTTGAGCCTTCCCAATGTACAGCTTTGATAGCTTCCCCCCAAACTGACAATCTTCATACTGAGCAGATTCAAAGCTCTCTTTCAAGCTTACATAAGGTAAGCATACAGCGAAAACAGTAGCAAACCACATTAAGTATTGCTGCTCCCTTTTAAGAATAATCATCGTGATTCTCCGTTCGGGGATCCTCAAATAGATCAGCAACGAATCATCTCACATTTGAATAATTCTTCTCACATTTCTTCCCGCTGAATACTGAAGAAATGCCTACCAAAAGTATCCAGAGACCACTTTCCCCCAAGTAGTTGAAGAGATGCAGCCAGTCTCGATATATGAAGCCTAAAAACCCGAAGTACACACTCAATCCCATTAATGAAGTCGACAATGCATCATCAAGATCAATTAAGACCCGAAAATCCCCTTATCTCCTTTCAGGACATTGCAGATGAGAATTGTTACACCAAATTCAGCTAAGTCCCGAGTGTAAGCAATTTATCCCGTATGTAGTCGACATGATAACACCAAGACAGTACCATAATAGCTACTGAGTACCGGATGTACACATTTCCTTCAGTAGGATACCGACTAACCATAAGAACCATCATACAATTGTGTACCTCTTTTATCATCAGAAACTGGCATTCTCTTCCCACACTTAGTTGGAATGACACACCAGAAAGAATGAGTTAGAACACTGATTTTCTCTGCGGTTATGACATTTGTCTTCCCGGATTAATCTTCAATTGAGAAGAAGTATAAAGCCCATCATGTGTACTAATTGTGCATTCAGATGTATGTCTCCTTCCCCCTTGCTGGTTTTGATACCTCAGAATCAGCAACACATTTTACGAACATATTCTTGAAATCTTGTGAGAAGAACAACTTAGGCTCAAGTAGATCAAGTGAGAATTAACCGCTGCCGAAACCGTCTCTGACTATCTTTATCAACCCTTAAGTAGGCTATTCGAAGTGATAACTGATGGAGCAATCCCGATATACCAACTTTAAACCTGAAGATAGAATTCCCCATTCTTGTGACTTACGCTTGCACTAATGTTGGAAGAACGGTGTAGAGAATTAGTGCTCCAAGCAAATCTCTAAGTACTCAATACCCAACCAAGGTATGAGACATTAACACCTCTTACGATTATCCACAACGTCATCGGCGTGTGACACTGAGTAACTCCTTTAAGTGATAGTTACCCCGACTGCTGGTAACTAGATAACCTAAGTCTTCAACTTAAATCTTAAGCACTAGCAAGTTATCATTGAAGGTCATGCATCCAACCAACCCCGACTTCAAGATAGAGTAAGATCACGCCTTTGAGAAAGTCAACTTCAACCCCAAATATGTAATACCTGTTCAACTCCGTAGTCACCATTTGATGCCTAACAAGTGAGTGAACCAATAACCAAGTGTACATCGAATCACTTGTTCACACTTCTCCCCCTCAAAGATTGCATATGAGGATGCCATCTTTGATTGAACAAGTGGATATGAGGTTGATCCACTGTTCACACTTCTCCCCCTCAAAGATTGCATACGAGGATGCCATCTTTGATTGAACAAGTGCATATGAGGTTGATCCACTGTTCACACTTCTCCCCTCAAAGACTGCATACGAGGATGCCATCTTTGATTGAACAAGTGCATATGAGGTTGATCCACTGTTCACACTTCTCCCCCTCAAAGATTGCATACGAGGATGCCATTTTTGATTGAGTGAATAAACGTCCAATCGGATGGAAGTAGATCCACTTGATATCTGAATAAGCATGGAGCAAGTATGAAGCCTTTTGATGAGAATAGTCAGAAACATGGAGAGTCGTATGACCACTTCTCAAATCTCAATCACCAAGTAGTTTATTCACCTTTCTCCCCCTCAAAAATTGCATATGCCTGTCAACTGCAATTTTTGGTTGAATACGTGAATAACAATATACTCCAATATGCGCTGATCCACTTGAAGACTGAATAAGCACGGAAAGAGCATGAATCTTGTTGATGAGAATGGCCATTAATAAGAAGACTCCTCTTCTTTTGAAGATAAAGTGCACTCAAGCGTACACTTTTCTTTTCTTTGAAGAACGAGGCCTGAACTGATTTGAACAGACATCATGATTCCCCTCATATGTTGTGAGCAGCCTGTGTCCAAATGTCAAAGGACGATTCGTACGACCTGCATTTGAAAACAGACGAAAGAAGAGAATTTGGAGAGCCGGATCCCCAATTTAGGTTGGGTTCCAGTTGGTTAGTGCAAACAATCTTTGGGGCTGCTGAAACCATAGGTGCCTTGGTTTTAACAATAGGGGCAACACTAGTAGATGCAATGGACCTGGTTAAGGGACATTGTGTATCTAAAGGGATAACTCTACCAGTAGGCTTCCATTCCTTAACAGGCACTACTCTAGGAATTGTAATCCTTGTTAAAGGGCAATATTCCCCTAGTGTGAATGTTCGGCCCGTGGGCTTCCACTGAAAGCCCACATTGGTAAACATTTTTCCTGTGGGTTTCCAAGATTGCTTAATTTGTCTAGCTCTCCAAACTTTCCTAACTGGGGGTTTGTTGGACAACTTCAGAAATTTCTTAACACATTTATCATGATTACACGAAATTATGCATTCATTACATGTTTTGCAAAGTGAATTTGGATTCGAATTATGATTCCTTTTGTTCAAATCTAACTTGTAGTTTCTCATGTGGTCTTCTACTTTCCTTTTAGGAACACTTTTAGCTGGTGAAATCCTAGAATTCTTTATGTTTCTCCTAGGTTTTGACTCGCTAGCTTTAGTGTCACTATTAACTCCTGTAGAAGGACTGATGGGAATCTTAGTCTTTTTCACTTCTAGTTGCTGAACATGTTTTGATGTGTTGGGATCTGAAGTTTCCAAGGATACCTCAACGGTTACATGCTTGTTCTTAATAGTGGATGATGATGCAACTATTCTATCTCTTTGGTTGTGAGACTTAGGGCCCGTGCCAATGGCATATTCTAACTGTTCCTGGATCCTTTTTGTGAGGACGCAGGCATAACCAACTGCCTTATCGAGTGGTTTTCCTATTCTGTCCTCTTCCACAACCTCACGAAGAGTATCAAGTCCATCCCTAAGGTGGCAGAGATACATTTGATGGACAGGTCTGTTGTTTCTCATGGGAAATGGAATAGACCCCACATCAACATCATACATTTTACAAGCAGAGACCTTTGATGCAACACAATTACAAGTGGTGCATGGCATTTTACCTTTCACCCGAGCCTTAAGATTCTCAATTTCATTTGTCAAAGAGGTTATTTGATCATTGTGATTGCTTCTTGTAACTTTAATAGAATCATATAACTCTTTGAAATGTTGTTTGACCTTTGAATTTTCTTCTCGATAACACTCATTTTCATAATGTAACTTATTTATGGTGTTTTGATATTGAAAATTCTGAGAATCTGAAGACGAAGGTTTATTGGTGCCATACACTTCACACTTGTTGGATTTCAATTGGGCAACTTGGGCCCTCAACAGTCGAATCGTGTTTGTGTGAGCTTGAATTTTTTCATCACGTTTGCTTAATTCAAAATATGTATCAAACTCAGGAGCA
This sequence comes from Artemisia tridentata subsp. tridentata, assembly GCA_021014915.2. Lineage (NCBI taxonomy): Eukaryota > Viridiplantae > Streptophyta > Magnoliopsida > Asterales > Asteraceae > Artemisia > Artemisia tridentata. Next base: position 300,798,442 of record CP139507.1, on the reverse strand, counting down.
TCCGAGGATGTCTTGACATTTGATATTTTGCATTTTTCTTCTAAGTGTTGATGTTTGAGTTGCAAATTCAGATAATCAACTTCTAGTTTTGAAAAACGTTTAACCATGTTATCATGGTCATCATTTTGAATTTTTTCAAGCAATTTCAAATTCTCCCCCTCAAGCTCAACAACACGATTCTGGGTGACATTCAACGCAATAGCATACTCATTAAATTGACAAGCAGACAATGCAGAATCAGTAACAGTGTAAAATACATCTTGTGCAATACATCTAGCAATCAAGTTGTCGTTAGTAATGAGTATGTTTTTTCTTTCAATCTCTCGACTCTTAAGCTCTATTGCATATTCATTCACCTCTTTTTCCATGTCTTTAAATACTACTTCCATTTCTTTTATTTCGACTTTAAGGGCAGTTTGCAACCCTTCAAAATGTTCTTTAAGTAGTTTAAAGAATGGCATGACCTCAGTTAAGTAACACCTTTTTGCATGTTCAAAACACCTTTCCCCCTCAGTAATGCCGGTTGGTGTGATTCTCTTCTTACATGTTTTATCAAAATCAGCAAATAGTTGCCAAAGCACATATAAGCTAATAAAGGTTTTGCATTCAGTGGGAAGAGACAAGGGCACCAGATTCCTAGGTGTACTGGGAGGATACACCGTTATGGACGCAACTTTTCTAATGAGGGGGGTGTTGGCCTTAAGTTTATCTTCCTTAAGTTTTTCACTATCTTGTTTCCAAAATATCTGTTCAGGTGTTAACTTCTTTTGAGGAGCAAACACAGTCAAACGATTTTCCTCATAATAATCATGGGGTTTGATTATTATTCGTCTGGCTATGCACTCGGGATCCCTCATTTTCTCATTCATTTTTTCCCTCGTTTTATCACTTAACTCATCCTCTTCATCAGTGTAGATATGCTCAGGTTGGTCATGAATATGCTTAATCATCACATTACCATCATATAGGGCTGGTTGAAGTACTTGCATACCCCTAAGGATGGTTGACTTTGGTTCACCTATCATGATTTTACTATGCTTATCACTCAACTTTCTGTGCTTATGAATCATTTGAGCAGTTTGTATGGTTTGATTTTGTGTGTACAACTTATCTTCAAGCTTATTTTTTAACGTCTTGAGTTTAGAGAAATCATTTAAAAGAGTTGTTTCTTTTTGTTTGAATTCTTGCCTAAGTGTTGTTACACACTTTTGTGCTTCCTGTTTTTGTATGACAGACTGTTCTAGCTGACTTTTCAAAGAACTTAACTCTAATTTTAATGTTTCTTCTCGCACTCTAGACTCTTTAATAAGTGTACTCATTTGACCTTCTAATTTCTGCTCACGATCATTAAGCTCAAACTTAGCACGCTGTTCATACATAGCCACTTGTTCTTTATAGATGTTAAGTCTAGTGATCAAGTTATTATCAGGGACAGGCAATTGGTTCTCATGGTACTCACATGCATTATCTACATTACTAGCATTGTCTAAGGCACATACATTACTCATAGCACACACATCATTATTGACAAAGGATTCACCATTTGGTACATCAGGCGAGTTGTTGCTATTCAAATACTGTTCATATGAGACAATATTGCTATTTTCCATATCAACATCACTTGAGTCAGAAACAACCGCCTGATGTACTTCTTCGGGAATCTGATGTCCCTCGACAATATTATATGTGTCATAAATTTTTAGTACCTCAGAAATCACGGATGCATTAGAAGAACCAGCTTGACGAGATGAGGCTAGGGAAGACAAGTTAGCCATGAAGATAGTTTGAGCAGTAGGTTCATCATCCACATCAGAGTCAAATGCATCACAGTCATCTGCCTTGAAGATGTTAGGATCATTAAGTGCCAGATCCTGAACAGGTTTCTCATCCACATCTTCATCAAACGTATTTCCTCCATCTCCTGCCAAGAACAATAACTCTTCCTCATCCAATACAGCACCATTTTCTTGAGCTTGCATTAACAGCATCTTGTCTTTGAAGTAATCTGAATTCTGAGGACGTTTAGGTTGATTGCAGTTACTAGCAATGTGTCCAAGCCCCCCACAATTATAACACTTGATCTGTTTCCCTTGCCCCTGATTGGCATTCCCTGCTCTGTTCTGCACATAACCTCGACCCATGTTTCTACCAGCTCTCCCTTGCACATTCTGGACCACAATTTTCCCGTCCTCCACCATTGCTAGATTGCGTGGGTTGGAAGAATTCCTTAACTGATTGTTGGTCTGAGGGAGTGATGCTTGAAACTGTTGAACCAGTAGAGATACTTGATTGGTGAGGTTGTCAATCATTTTGTCGGTCTGAGAGTAGCCTGAGTCAAGTTGTGAACTCATAGCAGGTACTTGTGAGTGAAGTTGGTGATAGCTTGGATAGGATGATGATTGGATTGTTGGTTGTACATTTGTCATGAAAGCCAGTGGGTCATTCGTAGTTGAAGGATTCAACTTTTCTCTCAGCACCCGATCATAGGCAGCATGCTTCTCATGTTGTTGCAGGTAAGCATACAGCTGTTCATAGTTAGTCTCCCTTAAACCTTTGTTGAGTTTGACAGCAGTAACAAATCTGTCCCATTCCGGAGTCATGTTGTTCACAAACTTTGAGTTAAGTTGGATGTTGGGCATAGTCATTCTGATCATCCTCATATCATTCACCAACTTATGAAATCTCACATAGTAATCTGTGACATTTTCTCCTGGGTTCATTTTGAAATGCTCGAACTCATCATACAGCTGTGACTCACGATCTTCCTTTGTGAGCTCTGACCCTGCCAACAACATTTTAACGTTGTCCCACACAGCCTTGGCTTCAGTGTTAAAATTGATGAGCTTGTATACATCCTTTGGAAGACCTTGAATAACTATGTTGGAGGCTCTAATATCGGCATCATACCTCTTCTTTTCTTCTTCATTAAGATCATTGTAGTTTCTAGGTCTGTCGATGCCCCAAGTTACAGTACCATCTTCACCAGTTGTAACAACGTCTCTGGTGGTACCCATCTGATAAGGTCCTTCGTCAATTGACTTAAGAATGTTAACACCATTATCTTTTCCCAAGCAGTAAAGTCTAATTCGTTGTGCCCAAGACTCATAATCCGTCCTATCTAGCATAGGTGGACGAGTGTCAGATCCTGCTGCCTGAATATCATCTGATGATGTACTTGATGTGGTAGCCATAGTAACTACGGGATTTTACTGATCTTGTGATTTAACCGAGAAATTGAATCTTTCGCGGGAATTTCTAAAATCACCAAGACACAAACCGCCTAGACAAACAGCGTAGACACAAACCGCGTATATGCCTAAGAGACAAACCGAGTTCACACAGGAGACACAAACCGCGTGTGCGCCAAAGAGACAAACCGAGTTCACACAGGAGACACAAACCGCGTGTGCGCCAAAGAGACAAACCGAGTTCACACCAAAGACACAAACCGCGTATTCGCCAAATAGACAAACCGAGTTCACACCGGATATACAAACCGCGTATGTGCCAAGAGACAAACCGAGTTCACACCAAAGATACAAACCGCGTATTCGCCAAATAGACAAACCGAGTTCACAATGGAGGTACAAACCGCGTATGTGCCAAGAGACAAACCGAGTTCACAATGAAGATACAAACCGAGTTCACACCAAAGATACAAACCGCGTATGACACAAACCGCGTATGCGCCAAATAGACAAACCGAGTTCACACCGGATATACAAACCGCGTAGACACAAACCGCGTACGCACCGTAGAGACAAACCGCGTTGGCACCAACTTCCAAACCTGTCACTATCAATGCCGTTTGTCCTTTTGCCTAAACTAGTATACAGACAAACCGAGTTCTCGATACTACACAAACCGCATTCAAGAGTCGTCCAAACAACACAAACCGCATTCAAGAACACTTTCACAAAAACCCACGAATTGCTCCAAAATCACCACACTGTTCTTGGATCTGTGAATCCAAACACCAAATACCACTCTAATACAATCCTTAATCTAGAAAGTACAAAGAAAACTAACTTCTAATCACTAAACAAAGTACAAAGATGAGATTTATACTACTTAATAAAACCGAACTAAAACTTAAAAAAAACTACAAATCTAACTAAATCTAACCAAGAAAAACCTAAAGAACTACACAAATTCAATATAAAACAGCCTCTAATCACTAAACAAAAACACAAGATGAAGTTTAAGCTACAAAACAAACCGAATCCAAGAGAAACTTAAAACCACAATTCGAACCAACAAAAAACCTCAAGAACTACACCAATTCGTGAATACCAACTCTCATGGACCTAACCATGGCTCTTGATACCAATTGTAGGGTATTCACAATACATGAATCTCTAGTTTGAGGGTTGTATGGATCGAATAAGAGAAGATTTCTAGAGAGAAGTGGGAGCCTTTTTAGTGAGAGAAACACAAGTAATATTAGATTAAGTGAAAAGGTCCAACCCTTCCCATGGGTGGGAAGGGAGTATTTATACTATTACATAATATTTCCCTAGTGGACTGTGGAGCGAGCTGACAGTGGGGAAAGCCCCGACCCACTCCACAATATTAATAATAACTAAACTACTAATAATATTACTAATGATCCTACGAGCTATGATGTGCTACTAAGTACTCGGGGTGACCGAGTCTTCAACTGAATATTTATATTCCTAACAGTTGAATACCCTATGACAATCAACTTTGTATTTTGTTGTTTGCCATTTGTTTATATGCTTTCATTAAGATTAGATTGTGCATATGTTATTGATCTTTGGTTATCCGTGTGCTTAGTGCTTATTTGATATAGAGATTAGGCAGTTTTAATTGCAATAATAGCATTACTAACCTTGCGCTAGTACTGCTCAGTTTTTTAGCTTATTCCTAGGTTGTTTATAAAGATTTAGAAAAATTGTTTTCTTCAAAACTTTTAGGAAAAACTGGTTAACGCAAGACCACGGTGGCGTTCACTTGGGTTTAATGCGCACAGTACTTTTGTAGTTGCCCAAAAGGTCCATTTAAGTTGCCCATAATAGTTATTGCGTAACTATTGTTGCTCTATTGTTATTTTGGTACGTCGGTTGCAAACAATGACAAACATAAACAAGCAGTAAATAAATAGAACAACTAACCACATAACATAGTACAATTAGTAATTATTGTCATGAAATCATAAACCACAACGATTACTAGATAATAGTCAATTATTTTAAGGTTACATGTTATCGAACGCCTTCCATTCATGACAGTAACAAGGTTCCAAAGGTTCCAAAGGCGCATCACACTAGACTTCCTACCCATACTGAAAACTTGTCAAACCACAACGCTGGATCCATAACTTCATACCTTCTCAAAGGGTAGGTAAACCTGTTCACATATGGGAAAGAAATTTGTGTTAACGTTCGAACATGTGTAAGTGTACTAGACAATATTTGTGAATGTCATTCTATAATACAAATGCAATAGAATGATAACTTAAAATGTAAACGTACTGTACAACCTACGGTCTGGGAGATTTATCAGAAGAAGAGATTCTTTGTACGGAGAGATGTAGAATGAACCAGCATTTCCTTCAATTCCCAAACTAACAAATTGTCCAACCTGATGATCGTAGACAAAAATTGTGTTACCCAAAATGTGTCCGACAGTGGCTTCGACTATTGGAGCTTGGTTACTTGTAAAGCCAATCAGCTTATTCGCCATCGGGGTAGGGATGCAGAATAGATTTGAAAATCGTGTTATGGATGCACCATCCACCTCCAAAAGCCATCCGCTGAACAGTGGGACCTCAGAAGTCATGATCATTCTAGAAAGCACAACAGAGTTTCCAAGCTCGTGAACAGAAAAAGGAACTGGCATTACGATTTTCAAAAGAGAAGGTATCTCTATGACGTGAAATTGGCTGGTAATCATATCAAAATAAATCAAAGTGTAATCCTTGTACGGAACCCCCTTTGCACTAACTAACCTTTCAGTACCACCCCAATAGATAAAACGACCTACAACTGCCTGACTTTTTCTTTTCAATCTTATTGACTGACGTGGAAACTGAAAATCTTGGAGACGTGTCCAGGTCATAGTGTTCAATGAAAAGACTGACACATACCAAAAACCAGTTTGGAAAACAGGATAGGATACCTTCACAATAGTCGGGTCTAGAGTGTCCGGACGGACCCCAAAACTGAAAGAAATCTTTGAACATTCTATTTGGTTTCTGAAAAAAGGGATGAATATGCAAACAGATTTTCTTATGGATGTGTTCCAAATAACAGCCATCATATTAATACCATACATAAAGCACGTAAGGCCGCTAGAATTGCCGACAGGCATCATAACTGCAAGGTTTAGATGTGAATCAAATGGGGTAATGGTAAAATTTTCAGCTACAGATGTCATAAAACCTTTATGACCCTGATCAAATGTTAGATTAAAAAGACACTCATCAGTAGGGCGAGCACCGTATGAAGTGATGAAGGTTTATTAATCTATGTTTGCCTTCCATATCTTTGAAACACTACGTATCTGGAGTATAGTCTTAACAGGTAGCCTATTCATGATATCTAGTTGAACATCCAAAGGTATGTTGTCAGACATATTTTAAAGAGTTTGGAGGAAATGGGTGGGCTATAGGTAGGATGTATAAAGTTGTTGTGTATGAGAAGGCAATGGCAAATATGACACACATATATAGGAGTCTCATTGATTATGATTACACCTATCAAGTGGCATTAAAATAATAAATAAAGTAGATGTACTTGTATGTACTGTTGCACAACCTACATGGCAATTTTTAAAAGATGGGCAACTTAAAAAATGGGCAACTTAAAAATGGATAACTTAAAAAAACTGGGCAACCTTGCATCTTAACAAAACAATACGTACATAAACTTTAACCTAGGATATCCTTTTATAGAACAAGGATTCCTTTACAAGATAACTACAATATTCGTATAGGAGATTGTTATGAGAAAAAGCTAATTCTAATAGTTAAAATCCCTACTAACAACAATGTTGCAGATTTACTCACTAAAAGTTTTGATGTGGGTAGATTTCAATTTTTAATTGCTAGTATAGGAATGGTCAATCTTTAAAAGTCTTATTGCTGTGTGTTTTTGTAATATTTTGTAAGGGTTTGTACTGTTATTCATCAACTAAGTTGCTTGTATTGCTTACTATGTTGTCTGTTGCTAGTTATAGTGAGTCTGCTGCTAGTTGTTTATTCAGCTGCTAAGTATAACTATTGATTGTGATTATTGTGGAGTATTCTTGCTTGTGTTTTTGTGGTTTTTGGACTAATATTTTGCAGGATAAGTGAATGGGGAATGCTGATTTGTTGAGAAAAAGGTGGAGAAACAGTCAGTAGACATTCTACTGCTAGCATCAAAAGATTCTGCTGCTAGGCAAAATATTCTGCTGCTGCAACTATTGAAATCCTACTGCTCAGTTTGAAAGTGAAGGGTCAAATTTGTAACTTGGCGCCCATAAAGCCCTAATTAGATCCGAACGGTATAAAAACCCGATTCGATATAAAAAATCACTTAGTGCGCCCAAAATTCCCTTTAATTCAAACCCTAACACATCTTTTACCCATTCGATAAAAAATCCCCAAAATCAAAACCCTAATTTCACAATGACAAAAAGAGACTTCTCCGATTATCACAATCAGATCGTATTTCTCCAAAAGGTCCCAGAAGCAGATGGATTTACTGAAGTAATCGACTTTCTTAATGCTACTTCTATTAGGTATACATTAACAGTTAATCCAACCATATACATTTCTCACATGAAACAGTTTTGATCTACTGTTAAGCCCAAAACTAAAAATGGGAAAGAATATTTGAGGGCAAGGGTAGATGAGGAAAGAATAGTTATTTCTGAGTCATCTGTAAAAGAAGCACTTCATCTTGCAGATGATGAAGCAATAACTTGTCTCTTTAACTCTACCGTTTTTCAAGAACTTGCTAATATAGGGTATGAGAAGAAAAATGATAATTTGAAATTTTATAAAAGCCTTCTCTGCCCTTAGTGGAAATTTCTTCTTCACACCCTACTACATTGTCTTAGTCCTAAAACTACAGTGTGGAATGAGTTCAGTACAACTCAAGTATCTGCCTTGATTTGTCTGGCCACAGGACAACCCTTTAATTTTTGGGTATGATTTTTGAAGAGTTGAAAAAGCACATTTCTGGAAAGGTTTATGTTTACCCAAGGTTTTTGAAACTAATAATAGATAATCAATTAAAAGAACCTATGGTACATGAAAGGCCACATGAAATTCCTGAGCTTTCAAGCAAAATGTTTTCTTACTTAAAGAAAAATGGACTTGGTTTTTCTGGGACAGTGACTCCTTTATCCCCATACATCTTGCAACTGGCTGGCACTCAGGGTGAAGGTACTGAAATCCCAACAGCTACCCATCACACACCCACTCCTGAAAATTCAAATGAACCCCAAAAGACTCAATCCCTTAGGCTTTCACAAAATGAGGACACTGAGCTACCTCAGGCCAATGTTGGTATGGAAGCAGATAAGGCTGCCACAGGGGATGTAGGTGGCATGATGGGAGAGGCTAGCACTATTGATCCTAGCTTAGTAGCTGGACAGGACAGTGCTAACATAATTAAGACCTCAAACATGGCAACATCTAATGCCGAGGGTTCTCTTGAACCTGAAGCAGGTGATGGTAACCCTAGCCACCTGGCTAAAAAGGGGGACTGAACTGATCAACCTAGGGTTGATACTGAGTTTAGGCCCATTGATTCACCTCTCGGACCAGGTAACACAGGTCAAAGTGATGAGGGCAGGATTGAACAAATTGAATTGATGGATACCTTTGTACAAACTGACAATGTCTATGAGTCACCTCTCGGGCCAAGTAACACAGGCCGAAGTGATGAGACTAGCAAAGAAACTGAGAAATTGATGGCAACCAATGTACATAATGACAAATCTGATGATCCACCTCTCGGGTCAGGTAATACAGACCGAAGTGGTGAAGATAGCATGAAACAAATCAATGAATTCACGAATAGATGTACCAAACTTGAATCTCAAGTTCTTGACCTCACAAACACAGTAAAACTTTTTAAGATGAAGGTCAGACTTTTGAAGGGTCAGAAAAGGTCAAGAACAAAGGTGTCCAAAAGGATCAAGAAAGTTGGAACAGCTCAAAGGGTTAGTTCTTCTGAAGATCAAGGTTTAGGGGAGGATGCTCCCAAACAGGGGAGGAAAGAGACAAAGACTTCAGGGGAGGCTGAGCCAAATGTGGAAAAGGCTGTTCATGATGAAGGTGTTGATATGGACATGGATTCAGGTGAGAATGAAAAGTTTGTGGATAAGGATAAATCTAGGAATGAAGTGGCTTTGGATGCAGGGAAGAAGGAGCAGATTTTAAAAGGTTTGGATGCTGGTATTCAAGTTGATAATGCTGCTGATGGTGTTGAAATGGCAAAGGGTGATTCTGCGGCTGGTGCAGGGCATTCTGCTGCTGCTGGTGAAGGGCATTCTGCTGCTAATGATAAAGGTTCTATTGCTGGAGATAAGGAACCTACTGCTGAACCAAAATCATCAACACCACAACAACAACAACCATCACCACAACCAAAACAATATGAACCTCAACCTGAACCAAAATCAAAATCACAAACTTAACCCATCACATCAAAACAAACAACTGCATCTGCAACAAAACAACCAACTCCAACACCTACAATTCTAAGGGTTCCCGTCAAGGGTGTAACTATTAGAGTACCCATTCCTTCTAAGAAACCCACTCAACCACCTACATACACTGGGAAAGGCAAAGAAAAGATGGTGGAAGAGTATGAAAAGTTTCCTGTTCCTGAAGTTGTTCCATTTCATCTTTGGCCAAAAGATGTTCAAGAAAAACTTGATGCAGAAGAGGCTAAGAAACTTCATGCTGAAGAAGTGGCAGAATATGAAAGGGACCTTGAAAAATAGAGAAAACAGGCTGAGATTGAAGAAAGGTTGAATGCTTGGGATGAGGAAAGGGCTATATGTGAAGCTATTGTGGAATTGAAAAAGGTGAAGGAAGAATTGCATGATGATTTGTTTGCTGAACAAGGAGAGTTTGATTGGTTAGAGAAGTTTAAAGCACAGCACAAGAAGAAACTTCTTAGCCAAAGGAAAAACAAAAATATTCTTAGACCACCTACTGCTAAGCAAATCAGAGATCATCAAATAAGGTATCTCAAGAGCATGAAGGGGCACACATTTAAACATTGGGATTGGTATTCTGATGAGTCTCTTCAACAGAAATATGAGAGTGCAAAAAGAGGGTTTGAGAACTTTATGCCTATGGGATCAGAAGGGGACTTTGAGAAGTTCAAAAGAGTTAAGAAGACAGTTGAGGAAGAGAAAGAAAAAGTGGTAGAGGCTGAGAAAGAGAAGGAAAAAGAAGTGGAGGAAGATAAGAAAAGTGAGGAAAAAGAGGTAAAGGCTAAATCTACCATTGGTGTCAAAAGAACTGGGAGAAGATTTAAAATGAAGGCCAGAAAGAAGAAGAGAACTAAGCCAGTGGTAATAAGTAGTTCAGAAGGTAGTGATGAACCAGAGAATAAAAAGAAAGATACAATTGATTTACAACTGATGACTCAGGTTGTGTCTGATGATGATGACACTTTTGTAGATTCTGCTCCCTTAGAAGCTAAGACTCCAGTTATTGGGTGGAAAACTGGATATGTGGAGAAGGTGTCTTGGTTTGAGCTTTATAGAGTTGGTGGCAGAGTTCAAATGTTTAGGGATTTTAATCAGATGCTTAAGAATATGGATAGAGAAGACTTGGTGAATTTGTGGGGCTTAATGAAAAACAAATATGGAACTTCAAGGCCACTAGATGATTTGGACAGAGTACTTTGGGCAGATTTGATTGTGATGTTTGAAGTATGTCCTCAAGATAGTGTGTGGCTACAGCAGGGTAGAAGTACTAGGATTCATCTCTGGAGATACTATGAATCATGTGGTGTTCATCAACTAGTACTGGAGGGGGGACTTCAGATGTATATGCTGATAGAGAAGGATTACCCTCTAGCTGTGTCAACACTCAAAATGATGGTTGAAGGTAATGCTAAGCTTAGGGTTGATAGGTGGAATCAAAGTGTCAGTGATCTTATTACAAAAATTCAAAGAAAACTCTATGGGGAGAATTTTGCTAGATAGTATAAGGACTGAGTGTTTGGAAGCATCCTCCTGCTGTTGGTCTATGCTTATAAGAAACTTGATGATTTTGGAGTAAATATCAAGTTTAGGAGAGGATTGTGATGAAAGAAAAGTCTAAGGAAGAAGAGAAAGAGGGGCCCAGTATTGGTGTTAAGCGAACTGGGAGAAGGTTAAAGATGAAAGCAAGGAAAAAGAGGAATGTGGCTACAACAGGGTAGAAGTACTAAAATTCTTCGTTGGAGATTATATGAGTCATGTGGAGTTCATGAGTTAGTAATGCAGGGAGGAGTTCAAATGCACATGCTGGTAGAGAATGATTACCCTCTGGCTGTGTCTACACTTAAGATGATGGTTGAAGGAGAAACTAAACTTCTTGTTGATCGTTGGTCTAAAATAGTTATTGATTTTATCAGAAAGATACAAAGAAAACTCTATGGGCAGGATTTTGGTAGAAATAAAAAGAAGTGAGTGTTTGGAAGCATCCTCCTGGTGTTGGTTTATACTTAAAGGAAACTTGACTAGGACTCCTTATTAGATAATTATGTTAGGGTTAGGTACGTATTGTTTGTTAAGTTGATTAACTTCAAGGTTTTTGTAACCCTGTTACTTTTGAGTAACCGTATTAATATATTGAAGTGTTTGTTGACATAATTCATTTGTTTACAAGTGTTCTTGATTAATATTGTTTCAATTCAATAACAGTTTCTATACTTATTGTTTTAGATTCATATCTAAGATAATTAACAAGATCACTGCTCATCTGGGATCAACACCAAATCACAAAGTTTTTTCTTGAATTAAACTCTGTTCTTCCTCAGAGCTTCATACTGATCATAGATTCTTTGAAGTAAATCCTTAACCACATCTGATTGTCGTTCACCTGAGTTTTGTGGTAATCATCACAGCTAACACTTCATAACTCAGTGGATATTCCAATTCAGCTAACATGAAGATATCTACTCCACTATGTGTTGACAAATGATGCACATTGCAGGAACTATAAAACTCCCATGATGTAGTCAGATCATAATAAGGAAATTTCCAATAAACATCTGAAGGATCTGGCACATACAATCTCTTGAATTCCACCCATAGCTCTTGCTCCTTTACATCTGTCTTCTTCTTTGTATTGAGCTTTTCTTGTACTAACCTCCACAGAGTATCCAAATCTTTTCTATCATAGAGTCTTATTAAATTTCCAAAATTCTTGAACACTGTTGTCCCTCCACCAACTCTTGTAATCTTCCAAGCCTTTTCAAATTTGTCCATGTAGATCTCCCATTCAATTATTGGATGTCTTGATTGCAAATGGTCAACATGAAGAATTTCTGGAACTGTGACTAACATCTTACTCATTCGCTCTTGTGATAATTCCACTCTTTCTCTATGAACTTCCACTTTCTCAGTTGATTTCTTCTGAGTGGTCTTGAGTTTCTTTGAAGGTCTTTCCTCTAAGTCTTCAGGAAATTTCAATATGAGCTCTCCTATAGTACTTGTAGTACAAGTACTGAATCTCTTCATTTGGTCTTCCCTTAAGTTGATATGCCTTCCAACCAGCTTGATTCCTTAAATACATCTTCATTCCATGTATGACCTGTGCCTTGGTTGGTTGTCTCTTCCTCTTCTGACTTGATCTAATACTTTCCGTGATGTCATCCAAAGCCACTCCTTGATTCCTAGAGTTAATGAAATCTGCAAGTATAGCTGATTTTGCTAGGATACTTACACTCTCATCTGCAATCAGCTCTATGGCTTTTTGGAGTACAACTGGATCAGTTTTAATCGCATGTTCTATCTGGTCGTTAAGTGATTCTTGTGCAATAATACCATCAGTAGCCATTCTTACTTTTTCCTTCCTTCGAGTTTCCATCTAGTCTGCTACTTCAGCTTCTTTCTGGTTCAACTACTTTGGCTCATCTTCATCAACTGATTCTTCTTCAACTCCAGCAGCAGATTATTTTAAACCAGCAGTAGGATGACTTGAACCAGCAGCAGAATCAACCTTGGCCATTTCCCCTAAGCTCTTAACAGCTTCCACCATAACCTCACCATGTTTGATCATCTGTTCAGGCTCAAAAGTTTTTAGATTATCACATACACCCTCATTACCATCCTTGACAACACTATCAACTTCCATCTCCACATTCTCATTCCTAACAGCACCTTCAACATTCAGCTCATTAACCTCCCATGTTTCCTTGGTTGCCTCCCCTGAATCCTTATCCACATTCCTCCCCTGTTTGGGAGCATCCTCCCCAAAACTTGTGTCTTCAGGAGAGCTCACCCTATGTGCTGTTCCTGCCTTCTTTAGCCTTTTGAATACCCTTGTTCTTGACCTCTTCTTTCCCTCCAAATGCCTAATTATCTTCTTCAATTCTTTGCATGTTTGTGAGAGATCAAGAACTTGGGACTCAAGTGTGGTACATTTTGTTATGAATTCCTGAATACGTTTCATGCTATCTTCACCACTTCGGCCTGTGTTATCTGGCCCGAGAGGTGGATCGCTGGAATCGTCATCTTGTACATTGTGGGTGTCCCTCAATTCACCAGTTTCATTAGATGTTGCCTTGGTTGGGGTCTTACTTATGGTAACACTTTCTTGCCCAGCTACTAAGCCAGGAGCAGTAGTGTTAGCCCCTTCCATCATTCCACCTCCCACACCTATGGCAGCCTCATCTGCATCCATCCTAACACTGGTCTGAGGAAAATCAGTGTTCTTATTTGGTGAAATCCTAGGTGTTTGGGTATTTTGAGGGTGAGATGATGAGGTATCCAAAGTGGCTGTGTGGTGGGTAGCTGTTGTGTTTTCAGCACCTTCAGGCTGATTAGCAGCCAAAGACAACATGAGTGGGAACAGGGGTGTTACAGTCCCAGAAAAACCTGTTCCATCCTTTTTCAAATAGGAAAATAATTTCCTTTTAAGCACAGGGTATTCCTTTACATTTTTATGTACCTTAGGTTTTGATAATTGATTATTCAGTATTAATTGCAAAAACCTTGGGTAAATGTAATATTTTCCAGAAATATTCTTCTTCAACCCATCCATTACCATAGCCGAAAAATTAAAGGGTTGACCTGTGGCCAGACAAATCATAGCAGATGCTTGAGTTGTGTTGAACTCATTCCACCCTGTAGTTTTAGGACTTAGACAATGGAGAATGGTGTGAAGAAGAAATTTCCATTGTGGACAGAGAAGACCCTTATAAAACTTTAAACCATTTGTTTTCTTCTCATATCCCATATTTTTAAGTTCCTCAAAAATGATAGAATTTTCAAGGCAAATTATTTCCTCATCATCTAAAAAGTGAAGAGCTTTTCTTACAGATGATTCAGAGATAACTATCCTTTGGCCATCTACCTTAGCCTTTAATTGTTCTTCCCCATTTCTAGTTCTGAGCTTGACACTAGACCAGAACTGTTTCATGTAGGAAATAACTATACCAGGGTTTGCTGTTAATGCGTACCTAATATGAGTAGCATTAAGAAAGTCTATTACCTCAGCAAAACCTTCAGCTTCTTGGGGCTTTTGAAGAAAGGCAACTTGATTGTGGTTAGCTGAGAAAGATCTTTTCATCATTGTGGATTAGGGTTTGATTTGGGGGTTTTAAGATTATTCATGAAAAATGGTGTTAGGGTTTGAATTCGTTTTATTTGTGAGCGCTTAAAACTGATTATGATATCCAATTAGATTTTAAAACCCTAAATTGAATGAATTGAGGGTTTGTAAACCTTTTGGATAAGAAAGTACACATCAGTCCCTGTTCTTTTGTAACTAAGCAGTAGAATCCCAGAAGTTACAAAGCGAGCAGCGGAACCCTCAGCAGTAGAAAGTTTAGGCTAGCAGCAGGATGTCTGGGTGAGTGTTGACGTTTAAGTTGAATCTGCTGCTGGTGATAAAAAAGCTAAGGTTGATTCTACTGCTGGAGTGATTCATCCTACTGCTGGTGAAAATGAAGTTGCTGCTTCTCCAACACATCAATACTCAGGAAAGGGTAAAGGCATGTTTGTTGAAGAGGTAAAAGAAAAGGTGAAGGAGGAAGAGAAAGAGAGTTCTAATATTGATATGCTAGTTAATGCAGATATTAAACTTCTCATTGATTTTTGGACTCAAATGGTTCTTGATCTACTAAGAAAGATTAAAAGACAACTGTTGATGGTTTAAGGCTTAAAAGAAACCTTATTCAATTGTTGGGTTACATGTTATTGAACAGTTACAAACAACAACGATTACTAGATAATAATCAATTATTTTAAGGTTACGTGTTATTGAACGGTTACAAACTACAATGATTACTAGATAATAGTCAATTATTTAAAGGTTAGTTGTTAGCGAACGCCTTCCATTGATGACAGTAACCAGGTTCCACAGGCTCATCACACGAGACTTCCTGCCCATACTGAAAACTTGTCAAACCACAACGCTGGATCCATTACTTCATACCTTCTCAAAGGATGTTCACAAATGGGAAAAAAATGCGCCAATACCTGTTCACAAATGGAAAAAAATTTGTCAAACCAAAACGCTGATTATGATTACACATATCAACTGTGATGGGTTAATTAATTAATTGTTTGGTAAACATAGTTTTCAATCACTACATAGGCATGCGAATGCAAACTGTGTAGTTAAAAGTGTATAGATTTATAAATCAAGTATAGTACCTTCAAATACCGTTAAACCTTGTTTATTGCCTCCTTATGCTTCCAGAAGTATTGAAGCATCCGTTCACGGTATGCTAACGCTGTTTCAAGAGGGTCGTCTACTTCCAGTGGTTGGTTGCGGCACAATCTGTATAAAATAATACATACCCATACACCGCAATCACCATATACTTCTGCTTGTTTCGGGACTGCAGGACACTGGTATGTTATTTTATATTCCTTGGCTGATATGCCCTTGCTCGCCAATATCCCTTGCTGATCCAGATACATGGTAAGCTGTTTTGGCAAAATTCTCTTCATATTTCTCCACCACCGTGTGCCATTGCCATGGACACACCCAAGAGTGTCATAAAATGAAACAACTCCAGTACGCAGTTGAAGCTCAGTGAGACACTAGTGTTTCTCAGGTTCATTCACGGGAAAATAAACCTAATATAGACAAACAAATGTACAAATTACTATGTATATAGTTACAATTGTATATTAAAAAGGATTGTGGTAAACTAACCTTTTCGACATCTCGCCAAGCCACAGGGTAGTATGTTCCATTTGAATAATGATTATACATTTGACCAGCCAAGATGTGTCGTACGAAAACAGACCCTGCCAAGGTCCAATCTGCATTGCTTGGTCTAAGAGACCACATCAGGTCAAACCATATATCCAAGTGTTGTGTACAAAAAACAAAAATTATAAAACATATAGTGGTTACTCAATCAAAACTATATACAAATGTATTTGACCAGATAGTGATGATGGTTCCTTACATAGTCATACAACCAACCGCCTTTACAATCTTCAAGACATGCCAACGCTTGCCAAAAATTCCTACCAGAAACAATGGTACAATCGCCCCATGGAAACTTAAAGTTTGTTGGTTTTTTTTTTGCTTTAAATAAATACGAAGCGAATTAGGCAAAGACACCTTGTCCTTTTTGCATTTGGGATGTCGAGACAGATCCTAAAATAAACAAATCAATGATTAACATTAAACGAATAATAATATTGTTAATTTAAGAATAAAAAACAGACTACCTCTACAAAAGGATCTATGTTGGCCGAATAGAACTCAGTAATTGACCGAGTTTTTGGCTTTCCAAAGATGTCCTGAAAAGATACATAACAAATATTAGCAGAGGCCAACCAGATATTGATTTCAGTATGAATGTAATACGCTGCTTTACCTCTAAAATGACAATAGGCTCAATCGACTCCTTTCTGCAACTAGCTGTTCTTGTCAGTCGTGCGCGTTGGACGTTGTCTAAATTCAGAGATCCGGAAAACTTCTCATGCCTTGATTTAAAGATTTTAGCCAAGTTTTTAATTTTCACCGCCTTTTTTTTGTTTTGGATTTTCTTCATTTTGCGATCGGAAAAAACAGAGTCCAAGCAAGGTTTGTCATTAGGACCGACCACATTTGCATATCCTTGTTTGCCGACTGTTTGTTGCAATGGTGTTGTTTGATCTTTCAGCATAGCATAGGTTGTGATTATCACCGACCACGAGACATAAAAATAAACACTTATTAACCTTTTAAAAATTAAAATAAACCATGTACCTCAACATCTGTCTGCAATGGTGTTGTTTGTTCTTTATGCACGCAACTAACATTTTCATTCTCAACACCCTTACCATTTTCATTATCAAACAGTATTTCTTTTAATGAAACCTTATTCGCATCCGCTTCATCGTTTATATAATTCATGAAATCATCACACACAGAGTGATCCTAGTACAATAAAAATGTATAAATAAATATGCATATAAGGAAGCTTGTATGTTGCGAAAGTATTTATTAAAGATAACATACATCACCATGGACGAGGGATGTTGTTTGATTAATGTCCTTTTCATGAAATGCTCCAACTTGAGTAGCAGGTTTATGTTCATCAAGAGCAGGGAAGTCAGGGGTAACCCCTACTTGACATGCTTGTAAAAGAACGTCCATCGAACCCACTTGAGATTCGTTGTAGCATTTCTTCCCAACTTCCTTGTCAATTTCCATGGGCTGGGCTGCAACACTGGTCGTAACACCATTATCAGCTTCACAAGCTAATGATGTGGCCTGTAGTTGACAAAATAATACAACATTTAATGAATTAAATGTACGATTAAAGGGTAAACATTAACGCGGAAATGAGATACTTATAAACGTATGCCAAAAAACACAAAGTAAAAACAAACCTTGAAAAAAACAGGATTGTCAACTTCCATTGGATGATCATCATCGACATCATGATCAGCATGATCATCATCAACATCTCGGCCCGTAACATCATTATCAACATCATCTTCACAAGGTGATGACGGGGTCTGTAGTTGATAAAATGATATAAGTGTAAACGTTAATGAGGAATTGACCTTCGTATAAAGTTAGGAGAATAAAACATAAAAGGTAAATACAAACCATGTAAATATCAGGGTTGACATCAGAATCGACTGGAATATCTGGGTCATCAGTTTTTTCTTGAGCAGAAACAACACCACCATCAGAATTTTCATTAAAAACTACCTCTAACTCTGAAAATGTTGTTTTCACCTTCTGAAACAGCTCGCGAATGTCTTGTTTTGGGACAGACACTATGTGTTTCGCTATCAACGAAAGATCAGTTTGAAAATCAAATATCTTGCCCAAAATAGGAGTTGTTGAAACATTCATTTCATTTTGGGCTTCACTTGATTGGACACCATTGGCGTTTTCAACATCATTTTTATCTAAACTTTCTAAACGTGGTGCTTCACATTGATCGTCTGTGCTAGCAGCTTGTTGGTGATCCTCTGCTCTATGGAGTTGTTGGTGATCGTCTGTGCTATCAGGTTGTTGGTCATCCTCTGCGCTATAAGGTTGCTGGTCATCCTCTGCACTTGACAGGTCTAGATCAGACAAACCCTTGATAAAAGGGATGCTAGCAATAAACCACGGTTGTCTCAATTCGCGTTTCGTTGCATAAAGTGCCATAATGGGAATTGACTCCTAAAATACCAAATACTAAATAACTTTGTATGTGAACAAATTTAAATAAATGTCCAATAAATTTGCCTTCAAAGATGGTGCGGTGCTTACCGGTCCAAAGAGTATTTTATGGTCTGATTTTCAAAACTTTTGACATTTAGACCAAGCAGGACATCGTGGAATGACCTTCGTGTCTTTCGCCCACCAATTGCTGCTTTTAGTATAACTCTCCAAAATCCATATCTGTAATATGTGGTTGTTTAGAATGTATAAAATGTGGAAAAAAATTTCAAAGTGCAGGTTATAACCGTGTTCAAAACTATATATAAACTATATATCTAATACAAAAAACCTAAATTAATACTTTTACAAAAGAAAACTATGGGTATATGGCGAAGGTATATATTACTGGTATAATAAAGTAATAAATATAAAACAAAAACTAACATTTTGTACACCAGATACAATACTATAGTGGTGAACTTTAATACAGAGAAGTAAGTATGGCATACCTTGAAAGCCCAAGCAAAACCGTATAGATTGTATGTCGCACTATACTTTGGGTTTTTTTTCAACTTGGCCAAATGATCTTTTCTATGTCTGTCAACAACATTCACAGTCCTTTGATAAATTTATGCCACATGTATTCACCCCAAGGAAAAACATTCCAATCATCAAAGTCCTCCACCAAAGACAGTATATGATTAGGGATACAATTCCTTTCTTCAATACCTATAAACACCAACATAGCAACTATCAAAAGACACAACCTAACAGCATCATCATCAGAAACAGCTAAGAACCTATTTTCATCTTTAACTAGTTTCAAACAATCAATGGCATATACAGAATTTATATCATCTGTCTTTTTTTCAGGAAATAAACGGTCACAAAATGCACTTGTTTTATTTTTACTTTTACAAACTTTACCAAATCGAAACCCTGTTATTAAACAAAATTCTTTAGGCCTGAACTCTAACAAATCATCCCCAATTTTGAATTGCAATGGTGGGGAATCGGACGATATGTTAGAAACTTTTACCTGATGTTGTAAAACAAAATGCATCAAATGGCGGTCATTATCGCAAAACTGAATATCCAACCACGGACCAAAGACTGTGTTTCTAAACAACCTTTCCCGCTTTTCATTCTTCGACAAAATGTCTTTGATATCTGTAAGCAGCTTCACTGTAGATCGAACAGCGATTTTACAACTGTACAACTCAATCGACATATCAAATTACAGGATGTTAAGGAATTATGATTTGTTAGTTGTGTGATGCTTTGCCTGTGGAGAAGAAGATGTGTGTGTATTAATCTGTATTCTGTAATGAATTGTAATTGTACTAATATCTATAAAAAGTTCCTAATTTTAATGCATGTAAAATGACCAAAATATCCATTTGCTCATGTATTTTTTGCCCAAAAAACAAAAGTTGCCCAAAAAATAATACCTTCCATGTACATCGTACCAACAGTTGTTGCGGTAATTTGGTCGGACACGTGGCACCCTTGGTTGGTCGGACGAGTTGCCCTGGTCTAAGGGGAGAATTTTGTGAGATCGGGTCGGATAAGCAAACACATTGGGAAACTGGGGCATATTAGTAATTATCCCTTTTGTTAATGACAATTATAAAGTTTATCTTTAGCAAGACATAAATATAAGTTAAGCCTTTTACATTTATAGTAATAAGCTTTTAAAAAACTCATCATAACATGCTACATTCATCACTAGAATATATATAGGACATACATATATACATTTACATGTTTACATTTTTATTCTAAAAATAGAAATCTAAATATGACATCATGGCATACATCATATTGAGATCTTTAGATATCTTGAAAGATTTAGAGAATATCATGGAAAGATCTTCAAGCAAAGAATTAGATTTGGTAATATCTTGGCAAGATTTGGAAAGATTTTGGGAGATTTGCTGTCAGGCTCTGGCGGAACCAAATGGCATAAGGGACGGACCCCAGGATTTGGGTCTGCCAAATCCGTGGACTGTTTGATCAGTTTTTCTATAAATAGCAAGCTGATCATTCATGTTCACTCATAACTCATATAGCATAAATTACATTATACATTCTTTCATACATTACTAACCAATTCATTTATTCATTTGTAGTGATCTTTCTTTTGTAGCAAAGAGATCAAGCATCACAAGCTTCAACATACTGTTGCAAGACTTGTTAGTTTAGATATTGTGTGATTTTGTAGTTTATCACACATCATTGTTATACCAAACATTCAGTAGTGATCGGTTAGTGTTTTAGTCCTCAAAACGCATAGAGTGTCGGGAGTGGTTGTGCCCTTGTAAAAGAACTCGGTATCTAGCTTAGTACCGGAAAAAGTGTAAGCGACGTTAGGTTGGTTCTACCTCGAACTAGAACTCGGTATCTAACTTTGTACCAGAAAAAGAGTAAGCGACGTGTAAAGGTTTTCTCCGCCTAGAAGGGAGCTTGTTTCTTAGTGAAGAAAAACTCTCGAGTTAGAGGCTCGAGGAGTGGAGTAGGGCAAGGAAGAGAGTCCTTGTAGACCGAACCACTATAAACATCCGTGTTCTGGTTTGATTGTTTCTTTCCTTACTTGCTTTATTTATATTGTTTGATTGTTTGCTTTAAGTTGAAATCACGTTAAGTATTCAAAGCAAATTAATTTTAAAACGGTAAAAACTATTCAACCCCCCTTCTAGTTTTCCACATTTCAATTAGATATCAATGTTGTCAAATCATCTTTCATCCAAGCATGATACAACAAATAACATGATGTTCATGAAAAATCCTTGTGTCAAACTTAGATTTCATTCATGTTATATCTTTTCAAAGATATGTTTCCATTTAGACTTTCTAACAGTATATCATGTTCTATTAGAATCAATTATTTCACCGCTTATGTTTATAACAATAAACATATATTCCACGGTTGTATGTTTATTTTCTAAATCTTCAAGTGATGTTTCATTCCAAACTAATACTTAACATTTAACGTATATGGAATGTTACTTCCTATATGTTATACAACATATATGAAATAAGAATATAACACTCCCACTAGCTTTCAGGAATACTAAGGAATTATCTTATTTTAATTATAAATCAAACTTGATTTATTAATTAAACATAAGTGTATCTCCTAGATGCATGCATTAATCCATTCATGAATTATTGCACTTTGTATACTTCCAAAGATTATTTGAATTCAAATACTTCTTTTGATTACTTATCGACCTCGCACAAGTAATTACTCAAGAAAGAGTTTTGATATTCCATTGTCAATTTCATATTAATGAAACTAAGAATGACAATCATAATCTTTATACATTTAATGTGCCTAGAAAGAATATTCAATCACAATTAATTGCTTAAGTGTGATTAATAATCTTGTCATATACACTAAATATGTTTACAAAATTTGTCCATATGATTTCTACACAAAGATTTAAACCTCGAGGATTTTCATTTCCTTTGAAGAAACTCATCTTCATTCTATAGTCAAACTATAGAGTTTAAGATAAACTAAGTTTCCTGATGAGTGTCTAAATACTCATCATTTTATTCCCATTTAAACTACAAAAACAGCCAAAAACACTTTGAAAAGTCACATAATGCTACAAATATCCATAGAATGTGTTTTTATATGATTCAGGCACAAAAGGATTGAAAACAGGTGAAAAACAAACAAAGTTTGCATAATTGGCAGTTTCAGTCCTTGAAGTTTCAAAAATGGCAAAACAAGTCCCCCGATTTTCAAAAATGGAAAATTATCTTTTATGGTCCTTGTACTATTGAAACTTTGCATGAATAACCCCTAGAATTAATTTTCACTATTGGCAGCAATGGTCCCTGGATTTTCAGAAGTTGCATGATTGGTCCCTCAAAGTTAAAACAATTTCAACTTCTAATCCTAACTAAAATAAAACCCAACTATTAAACTTACCCAACCCAACCCTTTTACTAAACCCAGTTACATACCCCAGCCCACACAAAAATTCCCAAGCCCAATCCCAAAACAACCCAACCCGATCCATCTTTTAACTAAAACAGAAGGTTTGACCGAGTCAAACCTTCTTCTTCAATACCACCATCCCGCCAATACCAAAACCACCTCAACCCACCGCCTTATCTCTGACAAACCCACCACCCTCCTCCGATCCCACTCACCTAACAAGCCAATATGCATTCAATGCTTCTTCCTCAGTACAAGTTATCAGAGATAGTGGATTTTTTTCCACTATCTCGTTTTTGGCGCCAAAAGTAGTTTCAACTGCTGAGATTGATTCAAAGGCATCCAAAGGTCAAGAATGGATCAGAAGAAGATGAGAAGCTTATCCCACTTTATTTTTGTATAAATAGGTCACAATGTAAGCCTTAATGGCTAAGTAGTTAATTTAGCATAATCGTATTTTACTTTCAGTAGCCATAATTTGTAATTGCAAGTTTCAGTAATCAATACAAGTTAAATTAAGTCTGTTTGTTAACAATCTTTGTACAATTTCCATTAGCTAATGATAATTCTAAGTTTCTAAAATTCCATGTTGTACTGAGAATTCGAATCAAGTTAAGTAACAATTCAAATAGCTTCTTAGTTGTTTCTATAAGCTTATGCAAGCTTATAATAGCTTGTTGTAAGTTTATATTAGTTTAAATCAGTTTTATTCAAGAATGATGAAGAAAGTCAACAAAAGTCAACCTGGAGGCTAATAAGCACTTCTGGTAAAATAAGCTATTCAGGAAGGCTTATATTTGGTTTCTAGCTTGTTGACAACAAGCTAGGATTGTTCTGATCTTGTTCTTTCTGTTCCATAAGCCATATCAAGTTGTAAGCTTTTTATCAATTTTAGCTTAATTTCTATTTTCACTGTACTAGTGCTTATCTTTAGCTTATTGTGTTGTTTTTCTGCTTGTTAATAATTTCTAATTATATTTGATCTATTCTATCAGTCTTAAATAGTTTTTATTTCATTTTGCTAAAAAACCTTTAAAAAGCCAAAAATAGCCAAATAAGGCATAGCTTAATCTACTGTTTATTTACCTATTAAAAGTTGCTTAATATAGTTAATATAAGTTAGTGAATCAGTTATAACCAAGAATCTTTATTAAAATTGGCTTTTCCATTTTAAAAACCACAACAGACCCTCAAAAAGGGGTGTTTGGTTCATAGCTTAAATTGGTCATTCTAGCTTGTCACTGTTCATTGACCATAGGCTCAACTTTGATCTTGTTTTAAATGGATTAGATAAGCTGTTAGTGATAGATTTTAAGCTGCTTTGAAAGTTTTAAGTAGTTTGCATCAGTAGGTGAGTTTTTATAAGCTCAACTGTCCAAATAAGCTCCAATAAGCCACAAGCTCATTTGGCCCTTAACTTTGGCTTCTTTAAAGTCCTTTCAAACTATTTAGTGCATATCAGAAGAGTTGGATTGGATTTGTGCCTTCTGCACAACTTCTGCATACACAGACTCAGTATATACTGAGCAGACTAGCCACTTTTAAGCTACTATTCTAAGCTTGTTATTAGCTTATTCCTTTAAGCTGAGGCCCTGATTTTTGGTTTGCAAGTAGTTCACCCAGCTATCTTTTAGTTTTTGTGCCTGGATTCCATTTCTGAGCTTATTTAATAGCTTAAAATAAGCCTGCAAATTCCCCATTTTCACTGATTCTGACCCTGCATAGCTTATTCAGTTTTTCACCATCTGATCTTGTGCTTAATTGGAGTTCAATTAGCTTGTTAGATTTGGGGCTTTTTGGTTTTTAGAGTAGCCAGTAGTACTAACAATCTTTTGCCCCCATATTATTCCACTTTTCAGTTTAATTAAGTGCTTAAAATTGCTCTGCAAGTTGGCTGATTAGCCCATAGTTTCCGCATAATTTGCTACTACTGTTCAAGTGCGTATCTGCTTATTTTCTTAGCTAATTTGATCATATTAAGTTGTTTTAAGCTTCCACTAGTGTATTGAACTAGTCCTGAACCTTTGGTAAATTTTTGTGCTTTTTAGCTTATTTTTGGGCTTATTCCCAAACTGCTTATTAGCCCAACTGCTTATTAGTGTTTAGATAACTTTTGATTTTATTTTTCCTAGATTCAGAATATTATTTTAGACTTATCTTGAATTTTTCAGATTTTTCCTAAGTCATTTACTATTTTTAAACCTTTTAATTAGTTTTAATAGTATTTAATTCATAATAAAAAATATAAAAATCAGAAAAATATAATTTTAATTTCTAAAATTTTCTTTTATTATTTAAGATTTAAGAAAAATAATTTTGAATTTGTAGGATTAGTTTTCTAATATTTCACTTTTTTATCCCGTTTTAGATTTCCCGTTACGCGTTTTTAGTTTATTTAATTCGCGTTTAATTTTCTTTTGTATATTTGTTTTTCATATATCAATTAGAATTAAAAAAGCAAAAAAAAAATCCATATCCTAATCATCAGTCACTCTAATCCAAACTTTTAAACGTTTGCCCATTCACACCTCGTTGGGAAACGATCCGGGTAATCACTTGCCTGGTTTCACACTACACACAAACGTGAGTTTTTGCAAGTATCCTTTTTCACAAAGGGGTGATTTGTATTTATTCGCGTGTATCCGTCATTGCATAATATTTATATATACGTTTTAGCACGGATCAAATTTTGGCGCCGTTGCCGGGGAGGTTGTGTTGCGACAATATTGTTTAGAGTTTAAGCGATTAGTGATTTGAGATCCTTCCTTGTGAAGTTCCTATTTCCCATAAACCATATAAAATACAAAAATATTTTTCTTTTCTTTTATATATATAATATCATATAAAAATAAAAAAACCCAAAAACATTTTCCGTTTTGTTGTTAAATAAAAGATTAAAAGCAAAATTAATATAATATTTCTCAACTTGGGTATTATCATAATAAGTTCCCAAACCAAAGATTAAAACTTGCCTTTGTATCGCTTGCGAATTCGGCTCACCTTTGATTGATAAACAAACTATAACGGAGGTTTAAGGGTAGTTTGACATTAAATTGTCGAACTGAAAGAGGCGGGTTTTTAAGGAGCTTTATTGCCCACCTTTGCTTCTCCGCCACTCTGTGCGTTTTTCAGTCAGAGAGCTACCGTATGCTGGTTGATTTATGGTTTAAGTTCCTTATGTTTTGCTTCGATCTTGTTTTAATTGAAATATTTTATTTAGTGCATGCGCACTCGTTCTTCCACGTCGACAAGTCCTTTACGTGAACTCGTAGATATTCCGAGAAGACGTAATCGTAGACGTGCTGCCCGAATAGTCGAACCCGAGATTCGTGCTGTTCCCATTAATAATATGGCAGACGAACGAACAATGGCGGAGATGCTCCAAGCACCCACCGAGGGTTACGGAGATGCCATCGTTTTACCACCCATCGATTCTGATCATTTTGAACTGAAAACGCATTTGATTCAGCTCGTTTCTACAAACCAATTCCACGGGTTTGAACGAGAAGATCCATATGCACACATTCGTTGGTTCAACAAGTTGACCTCTACAATCAATTACAAGAATGTGCCGCAAACAGTTATCAAATTGATGCTATTTCCGTTTTCACTCGAAGGGGCAGCCCGAATTTGGCTAGATAAAGAACCCCCTCGATCCATTGAAACTTGGGAAGATCTCATAAAGAAATTTGTCAATTATTTCTTCCCTCCATCAAAGACGACTAATCTAAAAAATGAAATTTCTGGATTTCGTCAAGGTTTCGATGAAAACTTCGGAGAGGCATGGGACAGATTTAAAGATCTCCTAAGAAAATGCCCGCATCACGATTTCACGGAGTTACAACAGATCAATACGTTTTATAATGGGTTGAATGGAAACGATCAAGATTCACTTAACGCAGCCGCCGGTGGCAATATCTTGAATCGTAAACCTAAAGAGGTGATTGAAATTTGTGAAAATAAATCAAAAGTTCCTATTTCTCGAAACAAAGTGAATGTTCCTGTCACTCCTGCTTCTTCATCCGGTAACTCATCAGAGTTAGCCTTTCTAACGGACGCAATGCGTTGCATGATGAAGGAAATGAAAGAAATGAAGAGTGAAATTCATAAACCGGAATAAATCAAAGCCATAAAAAAAGTGTGTGAAACTTGTGGTAGCCCGCATACGTATTACGATTGTCAAGCAACCGATGCTTCTCTTTACCCAGCTCCCGTAGCTGCAGTAAACCAAAATCAATACCGACCGCATGCTGAAACTCAGTACCGAGCACCAAATGCTATGGTACCACCTGGTTTTCCACCCGTGCCAAATCAAAATAATCAAAATCGCTTTGTTCAAAATCAAGGACAAAATTTCAACAATTCCCAAAATTTCAATCAAAACCGAGGTCAGAATCAGGGGAATTTTAACCAAAAGCCATGGAATGTCCAAAACCAAAATCAGACGTCCTCGGATGAGTTGCTTAAGCAATTCATAAAATCCCAAGAGGAGACAAATAGGACCCAATATGAGACAAACCGGTTATTAGTTACCCAAATAAATGAGATAAAAAAAGTCTTTAAATGATCTACCTTCTTCCTCGGGAGGTCTCCCTGGTAACACTGTTGTCAACCCAAGGGGTGAACTCAAAGCTGTCACTACACGTAGTGGTAAAGCTCATGATGGACTCAAGGTGACAAAGGACCCGGTACTTTCCTCTAACAATGGAAGTGCAAAATACGTCTAACCTATGGTTGTCCAAAACTCTACACCCACAATTGCTCCTAAACCGTCAAGAATAGATCCTACTCTTTCACGATTTACGGTTAAAAGTTTGTCAAGCAAACCTAGTGAGCAAAGAACAGCTAGAACTTATTCCAATATCCTCAATGCTGCTCCTATCAGTGCAATTGATGACAGTGATGATGATGAAAATACCAATTTCATCAAAGCTATCACCACTCGTAGTGGTGCTGCTTATGAGGGACCCTCTGGTCCTATTCCTCCACCGTTGTATGAAATGGAAAAAGAGACGGAGGATACAACGGACAAAGTGCAAATTCCAAGCTCACAAAGTACAGCACAAGTCCATCCTCCGGTTGTCCCGAACAAGAAATCCAAACCAGGAGTTGTCTTTGAATCTGTTGAGACTCCTGAAGTTGCTGCCCCTAAATCCAAACCTTATATTCCTTACCCATCGCGCTTAAACGAGCAAAAGCTCCGTGAAAAGGCTAGTCAACAAATGGACAAATTCTTTCAAATCTTTAAAGAATTACATTTTGACATAAGTTTTGCGGATGCTATCATTCTGATGCCCAAGTTTGCATCAACAATCAAACACTTGTTAAGCAACAAGGAAAAACTGACTGAAATGGCTAAAACTCAATTAAATGAGAACTGCTCAGCAGTTATCTTGAAAAAGCTTCCCGAGAAGCTTGGAGATCCTGGAAAGTTTCTAATACCTTGTGTATTTCCGGGAATGGTTGAATGCTATGCCTTGGCCGATCTTGGTGCAAGCATCAACCTGATGCCTCATTCAGTATGGAAGAAACTTTCTCTTCCGGCTCTTACTCCTACCTGCATGACTCTTGAGCTTGCAGATCGAACTATATCACTTCCTCTCGGCATTGCCGAGGATGTGTTTGTAAAAGTAGGGAAGTTTCATTTTCCAGCTGACTTTGTGGTTGTTGAATTCGACGCAGATCAAAAGGTTCCTCTCATTCTTGGAAGAGGATTCCTAAAAATGGGCCATGCTCTTATTGATGTATTTAAGCATGAGATCACATTGCTGTTGGGTAATGAAGCTGTTACCTTTAACCATGATCAAACTTCGAGGTACTCCTCAAATTATGATTCTGAATCGGTTAACCGAATCGATGTCATTGATATTACTTCAAAGGAGTACTCTCAAGAAAGTCTTGGTTATTTTCATAATTCTGTGAGTGGGGATCCTACCACATCTTCTCAACTTATCATAGCCGACTCTTCCCCTTCTCTCACTCCGGTTGAGGGAAGTGATCCCTTTTGGGATGAGGTCGATGCTTTCCTTGCAAGTGATGATTCAATTCCGACAAGAATTGATGATACTTATCTTGATCCTGAGGGGGACTTTCTTTTTCTAGAAAGTTTGTTAAACGAAGATTCATCTTCCCCTCTTCCACCAAAACAACTTCATAATGAGGAAATCAAGTCAGTTGAGAAAACTGATAAATTTCCTGAGATCAAGTTTAAGGACTTGCCTCCTCCACTTGAATATGCAATTCTTGAGGAGGAAGTTCTTATCTTAATTGCTATTCAGATCTCTCTTCTTCCCTTCACCTACCCGGTGATTTCCCCTATCCTTTACTCATTCGGGAGTGAGGATATTACCTTTGACCCCGGAATTTTCAATTTACTATTCTTTTGAGCCGGATATTTATCTCATCAGTGTGGAACTTTCTTACGTTCAATTGGTTATCCAAACATTTTGAATGAAAGTCCGATGGAGATAGTTTCT
Organism: Artemisia tridentata subsp. tridentata; assembly: GCA_021014915.2. Classification (NCBI taxonomy): domain Eukaryota; kingdom Viridiplantae; phylum Streptophyta; class Magnoliopsida; order Asterales; family Asteraceae; genus Artemisia; species Artemisia tridentata. The sequence continues at coordinate 300,769,215 of CP139507.1, read as the reverse complement.
TCCACTTGCTTCCCCATGAACCAATGAATTCGGGGTCGAGTCAAGCTAGCGACTCGGTTAATAAAAACAGTAGTAAAACATGGGTTTTCACCCATGTCTCACCCAAGTGTGGGGGAGATGCCCCACATGTTGTATATATGTACATTACAAGTTAAATTAAAAAAAAAAAAAAAAAAAAAAAAAAAAAAAAGAAGAAGAAGAAGAGGAGGCTATTAGTATTTCCTTTTTACGTTCTAAGTATTGGTTTAACAGCCGGTACTTTGAATATTGAGGGCAATATTCAGTTCTAAGTGTGGGGGGGAATTCTAGCGAATTTGATCATATGTACCATCTAGTACCCCCATTTTGGCCAAAATTTTAAAATTTTTCTCACTTAGAACGCAATAAATGGTTATCAGTCCGCCATGTCTAACCCACATAAGGATTGGCTAATCCGAGAGCAAACGGCTCTTGGTAAAGATGTCTCAAATCCGTTTATGGCTTACAATTTTCCAAAAATTGTATGGTATTCAACTCCCCATATCTTTATAAGTGAAGAGTTGGCTAGTCCAGAAGCAAACGGCTTTTGGTAAAGACAAATCAAATCCGTTGACAGCTGATGATTTGCTCAAAATCATTTGGTTATCATTGTACCAAAGTATCACATACTAAAACATTGGCTACTCCAGAAGTAATGGCTTTTGGTAAAGAGATAAAATCCATTAAATTTTCATAAAAGATTGCTAGGGACTAGCAATAGTTTAGTGTGGGGGATTGATGAGTGTCTAAATACTCATCATTTTTTTCCCATTTAAACTGCAAAAACAGCCAAAAACACTTTGAAAAGTCACATAATGCTACAAATATCCATAGAATGTGTTTTTATATGATTTAGGCACAAAAGGATTGAAAACAGGTGAAAAACAAACAAAGTTTGCATAATTGGCAGTTTTAGTCCCTGAAGTTTCAAAAATGGCAAAACAAGTACCCCGGGTTTTCAAAAATGGAAAATTATCTTTTATGGTCCTTGTACTATTGAAACTTGGCATGAATAACCCCTGGAATTAATTTTCACTATTGGCAGCAATGGTCCCTGGATTTTCAAAAGTTGCATGATTGGTCCCTCAAAGTTAAAACAATTTCAACTTCTAATCCTAACTAAAATAAAACCCAACTATTAAACTTACCCAACCCAACCCTTTTACTAAACCCAGTTACATACCCCAGCCCACACAAAAATTCCCAAGCCCAATCCCAAAACAACCCAACCCGATCCATCTTTTAACTAAAACAGAAGGTTTGACTTCGGTCAAACCTTCTTCTTCAATACCACCATCCCGCCAATACCAAAACCACCTCAACCCACCGCCTTATCTCTGAAAAACCCACCACCCTCCTCCTATCCCACTTACCTAACAAGCCAATATGCATTCAATGCTTCTTCCTCAGTACAAGTTATCAGAGATAGTGGATTTTTTTCCACTATCTCGTTTTTGGCGCCAAAAGTAGTTTCAACTGCTGAGATTGATTCAAAGGCATCCAAAGGTCAAGAATGGATCAGAAGAAGATGAGAAGCTTATCCCACTTTATTTTTGTATAAATAGGTCACAATGTAAGCCTTAATGGCTAAGTAGTTAATTTAGCATAATCGTATTTTAATTTCAGTAGCCATAATTTGTAATTGCAAGTTTCAGTAATCAATACAAGTTAAATTAAGTCTGTTTGTTAACAATCTTTGTACAATTTCCATTAGCTAATGATAATTCTAAGTTTCTAAAATTCCATGTTGTACTGAGAATTCGAATCAAGTTAAGTAACAATTCAAATAGCTTCTTAGTTGTTTCTATAAGCTTATGCAAGCTTATAATAGCTTGTTGTAAGTTTATATTAGTTTAAATCAGTTTTATTCAAGAATGATGAAGAAAGTCAACAAAAGTCAACCTGGAGGCTAATAAGCACTTCTGGAAAAATAAGCTATTCAGGAAGGCTTATATTTGGTTTCTAGCTTGTTGACAACAAGCTAGGATTGTTCTGATCTTGTTCTTTCTGTTCCATAAGCCATATCAAGTTGTAAGCTTTTTATCAATTTTAGCTTAATTTCTATTTTCACTGTACTAGTGCTTATCTTTAGCTTATTGTGTTGTTTTTCTGCTTGTTAATAATTTCTAATTATATTTGATCTATTCTATCAGTCTTAAATAGTTTTTATTTCATTTTGCTAAAAAACCTTTAAAAAGCCAAAAATAGCCAAATAAGGCATAGCTTAATCTACTGCTTATTTACCTTTTAAAAGTTGCTTAATATAGTTAATATAAGTTAGTGAATCAGTTATAACCAAGAATCATTGTTAAAATTGGCTTTTTCATTTGAAAAACCACAACAGACCCTCAAAAAGGGGTGTTTGGTTCATAGCTTAAATTGGTCATTCTAGCTTGTTACTGTTCATTGACCATAGGCTCAACTTTGATCTTGTTTTAAATGGATTAGATAAGCTGTTAGTGATAGATTTTAAGCTGCTTTGAAAGTTTTAAGTAGTTTGCATTAGTAGGTGAGTTTTTATAAGCTCAACTGTCCAAATAAGCTCCAATAAGCCACAAGCTCATTTGGCCCTTAACTTTGGCTTCTTTAAAGTCCTTTCAAACTATTTAGTGCATATCAGAAGAGTTGGATTGGATTTGTGCCTTCTGCACAACTTCTGCATACACAGACTCAGTATATACTGAGCAGACTAGCCACTTTTAAGCTACTATTCTAAGCTTGTTATTAGCTTATTCCTTTAAGCTGAGGCCCTGATTTTTGGTTTGCAAGTAGTTCACCTAGCTAGCTTTTAGTTTCTGTGCCTGGATTCCATTTCTGAGCTTATTTAATAGCTTAAAATAAGCCTGCAAATTCCCCATTTTCACTTATTCTGACCCTGCATAGCTTATTCAGTTTTTCACCATCTGATCTTGTGCTTAATTGGAGTTCAATTAGCTTGTTAGATTTGGGGCTTTTTAGTTTTTAGAGTAGCCAGTAGTACTTGCAATCTTTTGCCCCCATATTATTCCACTTTTCAGCTTAATTAAGTGCTTAAAATTGCTCTGCAAGTTGGCTGATTAGCCCATAGTTTCTGCATAATTTGCTACTACTGTTCAAGTGCTTATCTGCTTATTTTCTTAGCTAATTTGATCATATTAAGTTGTTTTAAGCTTCCACTAGTGTATTGAACTAGTCCTGAACCTTTGGTAAATTTTTGTGCTTTTTAGCTTATTTTTGGGCTTATTCCCAAACTGCTTATTAGCCTAACTGCTTATTAGAGTTTAGATAACTTTTGATTTTATTTTTCCTAGATTTAGAATATTATTTTAGACTTATCTTGAATTTTTTAGATTTTTCCTAAGTCATTTACTATTTTTAAACCTTTTAATTAGTTTTAATAGTATTTAATTCATAATAAAAAATATAAAAATCAGAAAAATATAATTTTAATTTCTATAATTTTCTTTTATTATTTAGGATTTAAGAAAAATAATTTTGAATTTGTAGGATTAGTTTTCTAATATTTCACTTTTTTATCCCGTTTTAGATTTCCCGTTACGCGTTTTTAGTTTATTTAATTCGCGTTTAATTTTCTTTTGTATATTTGTTTTTCATATATCAATTAGAATTAAAAAAGAAAAAAAAAATACATATCCTAATCATCAATCACTCTAATCCAAACTTTTAAACGTTTGCCCATTCATACCTCGTTGGGAAACGATCCGGGTAATCACTTGTCTGGTTTCACACTACACACAAACGTGAGTTTTTGCAAGTATCCTTTTTCACAAAGGGGTGATTTGTATTTATTCGCGTGTATCCATCATTGCATAATATTTATATATACGTTTTAGCACGGATCATTTCCAAAAACTAATTATCTTTATAGACTGCATCTTAACATTCATAGTATGAGTAACTTGCCAAATTCAATATTTGCAATTCATCATAATGATCTACAGGTTTACCATAATCTTGTAACTCATAATCCTCAACATATTATTCAAATATTTGAGATAGCCTTGCGGATCTATGAATGAGAATTCCATTATCTTGAGATTTAACATTAACATGTTTAATCCTCATCATGACATTTACTAGTGTATTTTTAGAAGATTATGTATCTTGTAATTTTATCTTTTCAAGATAAAACATCCTACTTGCCTTTTGCAATTTTATAGACTATCTATAAATACTTAGCAAGTAGAGCAACACTAAATTGTTCTCATTTGGGACATTACAAATACATATTGGCAGTTCCTTACATTAGTTTGTTAATATCCTACTTCATAAGTTGTTTAACAAATTAAGAACTTCAATTTTAAGACTTAATGTGATTCATCACATTCCATAATAAATGGTGTCTTATTAATCTTCTAGGTTGGAGTCTTATTGAGTATATACAATCCATACTCAATTTTCTAACCTTGATAACTTTTTGGAAGAAAAGAAGTTATAGTTATCTTTAATCAAACAATACCAATAGAGTTTGATTCTCCTAACTGAACACACCACAAACTTGAGGTATTTCATTAGAACTAATATTGTGAGACAATCAATCAATATGTAAGATAAACTCATACTCCTTTTGGCTTACCTATTTACCAACTAAGTCAACTTAATGGTGAAATAGATTTTCCAAGCCAATTGCATGCTTTATAACTTAAGTACTTTTTAACTAAGTCACTTCATGTCCATGTCTCAATCAAGAAGACATAGACTGTTATAATCCCACTATACGTTATAAATCATTGATCAACTCATTGACTTCTTGTATATATCTTAATAAAGAAGACATAACAAGTTAACGTCTTACTTTATATTATAATAAGTCTTGTAATAATTTAAAAGACTTCATATTTATAACTTTATAATAAAGTATAAACATGTATAACTAAAGTAATCATGAACACCACAATTTGGTTTCAATAATAATTTCAAGTTAATTTATTACTTCATTTATTTATGACATTCCAAGAATACATAAATATTCAAATTTACTTCATTTGTTTATGTCATTTCAATAATACATAAATATTTAGTTTGAAGTAGTCTTATTATCATATTGACGCTTGTTCTAATAGGTATCTAATTTAGAAGCTGTAAATTCTTCATGTGCGGTCTCACGTAATCATGGAAATTCACCTTGTCATTGCAATTTAGTCAAGGTCTCATTTAAACTAAATTTCAACAACAAGTGTTTCTTGAATTAGATGTGTATTAGTCACATTTGGAATGTTAGTTTCTTACCTTGCGGTCAAGACAATCCTTTAAATCATATTCCTGTGTGTTGTACCTTGCACAGAGTATAAGATTTCTCCCACTTGTGCATGGAACAACATCATGTATTAGATAAACCACACGTCACTCATTTTGTTATGTGATCAATATGATTGTGTCATAGATATTAGCATAGTTAGTAGATATAGAACCACATTGTCTAGTAAGGAAACGTACATGACTATCCTTAAAAACACAAGTGTCTATAATTGGAAAGTAATTATCTCAAGACATTCTAGAGATAATTTGGGTTACTACCAAGATGACAAAGCTTGTAGCTCCCACTGAAATACAGATCATTACAATAATTCATTATTTAGTAATTTCAACACAATGCTCCTACTGGATTTGACAACATTGTAAGTGTTTCATAAGAAGACCCATTCGTAAAAATTACTTAGGTATTAAAAAGAGTGTATTCTACTATATAAATGATGGACTATCCATCAATGCAATTAACTTGAAAATTGGGCATGCAATTTTTCCTTAATATGTCTACCATCCCCACAATGGTATGTAGCATCTTTAAATGGTCAAAGCACAACAACTAGATAAATTATGCTAGTTTGCCTTTTACCAATTTTGCGGTAATTAGTCTAGCTTCTATTTTAATAACTCAGAAAATGTGCAATTTTCTTAACTATTAAAGTTTGCTATGAGTTATTTCTTAGAATTTATACAATTCTAATTTTCCTATCATACTTTTCTCATTCATGAAAAAATAGGATTAAGTTTATCTCTTCTCACATAGAAAGGAGACTAGGTTTATTCTTTTAGTAAAGTTGACTCTAGCCAAAACCCTTATGGGTGTAGATCAATTTACCAATAAAAGAATATCCCACGTTTACGGTTTAATGTTGCATTAATACATTTAAATGAATTTACAAAATTCAATTTTAGTATCTTCGATAATACAATCTTTTCAGGAAAATAAAATACCTAAGGAAATATTCATATAACCATTGAATTTTCTTGAAAACTAGGATCCAAATTTTCATAATTTCATTACATCAGTTGATCTGCTAGTAATGAAAGTATAAAATATGGTAATCTGTCGAACAATAATCGGCAAACAATTTCCGATTCCTAGATCATTAAGGGATTCACATTTGCCAAATACAATTTGCAAAGTAAGCATGTTTCATCCCATCTCGTGCCTTAATTAAGTTTCTAGGTCTCACTAACAACTTAATTAAGTTGTCTAATTTAGAAACTGCAAATTCTCCATATATGGTCTCACGCATTAATGGAAATTTACCTTCTCATTGTAATCTACTCAAGGTCTCACTTAATCTAAATTACAACTTCAAGTATTTCTTATAATTAGATAGCATGAACTTAAATTTTAGGGTACTTATTTTGATGTGTTAATCAAAATATGTACGAAGAAGCATGCACACATCTTCGTATCATAAGTTTTCAAAACCTTTTTATTTACCAATTTAAGGCTAAGATTTAAATCAACAATGTTTCAATTGAGGTATTGGGTTCACCAATCAAAGAATTACCTACAATTATCGCCCACTATATCCTACTGCTGCATGAGTCAAAAGACCCAAGTTATTCGGATAATTACCAGAAAGTGGCATGTGGAATTGAGGTCAATTCACCCTTAAGATGATTTTGTACATTAATAGCCATACTAGGTAGCTCCAATTTGATGAACAAAAGAGCGGATAGACAAACGTCAGCGCAAGTGCCAATTAAAAATGCATCTCTTTCTGTTTGACAATTTAATGTTAACTCTCCTTATACCCCTCTTATAGTTTGTCAAAACTGGGTGAGCCGTTCACACTATTGGTACAAAACTCATCACTCAATTAAAAGTTTATGACTTTAAGTCTTAAAAACATGTTATAAACTATAATCTTGCTAGTCTCGCCTGGGAGAAAATTACCGTGCGAAGCAAACCACTATCGGCACTTAAGACTTTGCAAGATCCATAATTTATCACATCAAGTTTCATAGTTATTTAGTCCATTTATTTTCTATTCCAAAAATTACCCTTTTTTGCTTACAACGTGTCATACAATTTAAACAAAAAACAAGTAATTAATTAAAATAAACAACTAAATAAGCACACATAATCTTAACAATTAATTTATGTATCAATTAGCCACATGCAAACTTGTTTGATAAAACCTATTAATAATCTTTCTATGTTTCATTATGCATATATTTAACTAAGACTATCACCTACAATGGTAGGTGAGCCACATGCATCGACGTATCAATTGCGTTAGTCTTAGCAAACATATACCAAATTGCACATAATAGATTCATTAATATAATTAATTGAGGTCTTCCCCAATTTTAGATCTATCATAATTACATGTGTAAATCAACTTAACAATTAATCAAACCTAATCCATGATAAACATGCATGTTTCATCATGGATTAATGCAAGTCACAAGATATGTAACTTTAACCACATAAACATGTTACAATTTTAGGGTTTCAAAACTACAAATCTAATTTTTATATATTAGGGCATCACCCCCCCCTAAAAAATTAAGGTTTTCGATTTTTTAAACCCTAAAAATCGATTAACATCAAAACCTAATCCAAGATTTGTTTTTTATGTGTTTCGGTAATAAATTACATGTTAAAACGGCTCGTGATGCCACTCTTAGAATTTAATAAACATGACAAGTTCATATATTAAACATATAATCATCACACACATGCGGAAACGTAGGATCTATTTAACACATAATGAATTAACCGAATAATAAAGTAAACGTACATTTGATTCTAGTTAAACAAGAATCAACTTCAATAATCCTTCAACCAAGATCAAGAACCCTAATTAGGGTTTATAATTGGATTAACGAATTACCCCTTACCGTTTTGTAATTCAATCCAAGATATTAACAATAGTGAGTTAATACCACGTTCTTGTATACACGTACTAATACCAAATTAATGTAAATGCTAGTTTAATAAAACACAAAACAATTTTGTTTTTGGAAAAAACAAAAGTCGAACACCTCTTGAAGGTTTCGGCCGATTGGGACACAAGGAAAAGAGAAAAACACTTTTAGGGTTTAGTGTGTATACAAAAGTTACAAAACAATTAACCCTTGTGTTCGTTTATATAGGACGACAAAACTTTGGGAACAAGTTAGGGTTTGGGTTTGGGTTTAGGAAGCCCATTGCCAATCAGATCTCAACCCACAAAGGGGTTCTAGATCTTTCTTGTTCTCAATTTTTCATCTATAGTTCTTTCCTTTTATCATTTAACAACCGTTAGTCAATTACCGTTAATTACTTAACACTCGTTAGTCATTTTGCGTAATTAATAATTAAATATAACTTTTTATATTAAATTATTAAACATTAATTCTTCATACGTAAAGTGTGCAATCCTGTTGTCTCGAGTTCGATTCTAGACATACGCATATTAAATATTGTCCATAAACTAACAATAAAGCAACTGTATTTGACTACCCTATTACTGTCAGCTTCAATCTGTTGTATAACAAATAATTGTAGTCTCATAAAACGTACGAATTTTCACATAATCTATTTGTTTTGTTTTCTTGTACCTAGAAACAAAGTGTTCACTCTTAAATTATTCCGATAAAATTTTTGTTATACCCAGGCATTGTAGTGTCAAAATACTTTATTTGGAAAGTGATCATACAAGATACAAGTGGATATGCAAGATTATCATCGCACCATAACCTTAATATCTAACAGCCAATGCATCTATGTTTATACAACTAGTTTGTATCAGGCATCTAGTGTTCTTTTTATTTAAAAAATTTAGATCAGTAGAGAATTTCTAACCTAATGCACTTTTGTTGAAGTTGTGGATATAAATTAATATATGTATGACCAGTTTCGTACACGAGACTTCAGGATTGCACATATTACGTATGAGTTTCAATGTTTGAATAATTAATATATAATAAGTTATGATTTAATTATTCATTTCACGAATAAACACTTAACGGTCGTTAGTATTTAACGGAGTTTGGATATAGGATGTTAAATATTAACTTGAGGGACTAGAGATGAAAAACAAGCCAAGAATTCCCTTGGGCTTGCAAAAGTCGGCCGATCCAATTGAGGGGAGATTGGTTGCCCTAGCTTGGAGAAAAAGTTTTGAGAACTCTATAAATACAAACCTTTGTATTCATAATTCTCATCCTTGATTCCATAGCAAACAAAGCTTCTCTCATCTGTCCCTATCTTGTGTATTGCCGATCCTAAATTCCTGTAACCCTTGAGATTTTCGGTCCTAGATACACAACAAAGTGTTTGGTTTGTTCGTGGAATTAGAACCTAGCTTTTCACATTGAGACGATAGTAATACGTTTGTACAAGAACGAAGGACAAGCTTACTTTAGCTTGTGTGATTTTTCCCCATTCGACTATATATTAGTCGATCCATTCCAAACCCTAATCTAGGGTTTATCTTGTTCTTGATCATTCGGTTTCTTGTTTGGCTAGAAACCAAAGGTACGCATTACTTTTATTTTTAGTTAAATAATTACATGTATATAGATCCTATATTCCGCTGCTATATGCTTTGATGTTCTTGGTTATATGTTTATAGTTGTTCTGATATTCCAACAGTAGCATCAAGAGCCCGTTAATACTATGTAATTAATTACCAAAGCACATAAAAAATGAATCTTTGTGATTATTACATGCGTTTGGTGTTCTAGGGTTTTATAATTAGCAAACCCTAATTTTTTTTATGTTATAGGTCGATTACCTATTAATTATTTATTAGGGTTTTATGTTTTGTAAAACTTGTAGAAACCCTAGGTTGCATGTAATTTTTTATGTGTTAATTAATGAATACTTGGTTTGTGTCATTAATTGAATATGCGTAGGATAGACTTGATTATATTTTTTGACATGATAATAAGTGCTATTTGGGGAATCCATGACAAAAACACGCATGTTTTGTCATGGAAGTTGATGTTAATTGTTACATGTTTTACATGTTTATTTTATGCGATTAATATTAATTAGGGTTTTAATAATATAATTGTTGGACAAGTTAAATTACTAAAAGTTAATTAATTAGGTTATTAGGGAAGACCTAAAATTGGGGAAGACCCCATATTAATCGTATATTAAATCAATTATGTGTGTTATTGTATATATTAATCATAAGACTTACGCGGCCAACTTGTTGTTGTCTGTGGTCCATTGGGTACAATGCGCTCGAAAACCAATGGGAGTCTTAGGATCAATGCATGCATGTTAATTGATTTGTTTTGCAAGTCCATTATTTAAGTTGTTTATTTTTTATTAATTGCGCATTTGTTTAAATATGTATGAGACATGATTGTAAGCAAAAGGGTAATTTTTAGAATAGAAAATAAACTGAACTTAATAATGGTGAAACATGGTTTTAAGCTTTAAAAATCATAAACTTTTAGTTGATTGATGCGACTGTACAAAAATGGTCGAACGGCGGACCTAATTGTTGACAAACTACAAAGTGGGTATAAGGTTGGTTTTGCATTAAATTGTGACCTTAAAGAGACTTCATTCTGTCTCCCCGCTCGCCTGTGCGTCAAAATTAGACTTAACAAGTACAACCATTATACGTACGAAGCATCTTAAGGCAATGTTGTATGTTACTCAACACCATCAATTAAAACTTTGTTGATTTGAGCTTAATAATGTAACGAATGAGTAAACGGTTTTTTGAAACATATGATACAAGATGAATGCATTACATCTTTGTACATATTTTGATTACACACATCAAACTATAAATACCCTTAAAATTTAAGTTATATGCCATCCAATGAAAAGGAAACACCTGAAATTACATTCTACATTACTAGCAGCCAAAGCTGATGTGATGTTCAAAGGATGGTAATCAAAGGGTAAATTACATACTTTCATTACTAGCAGCCAAAGCTGATGTGATGAAACTATGGTAATTTGTAGTTTCTTAAGTTGGTTAACTTAATTGAGTACTTTCATTACTAGCAGCCAAAGCTAATGTAATGAAACTATGTCAAGGCATAAAGATGGGGATAAAAAATACTTACATTTGCAACTGAAGTTGGAAAAATATGTAAATCCCACAACTCTAGGAATTGCAATTTGAGATTGGCAATTGAGTTTGACTCGTACCTTATTGAGTACTTTCATTGCTAGCAGCCAAAGCTGATGTGATGAAACTATGTCAGTTTGGTTCCTAGTTTTCAGGGAAAATTATATGGTTAAATGTTATTTACCATGGGTGTTTAATTTTCTTGAAAAGTTTAATTATCGAAAGTACTAACTTTTGAACTTTTTCTGTAGAAATGGCCCAACCCGACAACACTAACATAAACAACATGAGTTCTGCTTTCAAGCAAATGATTGAAAGAGAAAAACCGACTGGGACAAAGAATTTCAATGATTGGTACCGTTCTTTGAGAATTGTTCTACGAATGGCCAAAAGATTTGAATATCTTAGTAAGCCTCTTCCTACTGCTTCTGCTGGCACTGCATCTAATGCAGAGCATGAAGAGTACAACATTGATTATGAGAAGCACAATGATGTGGCTTGTCTCATGTTATCTGGGATGGACACTCAATTGCAAAAGCAATTTGAGACCTATGGTCCCATGGACATGATCAATGAGCTCAAACGTATGTTTGTGAAACCACCTATGGCAGAGTTATATGACTTGCTTGATTCTCTGCATAAGTGTAAGCAGGATGCTAGTAAACCCGTGAGTGCCCACGTATTCGAAATGAAAAGTTATTTGGACCAATTGGAAGCACTCGGATGTGGTTACGTGCAAGATGTACAAGTTGGCCTCATCAATCGATCCCTTAATGAGGAGTTGTTTGGTGATTTTGTGCGCAACTTCAATATGCATTGCACGGGGAAGACAATAAGTGATTTACATGCAATGCTTATTGACTTTAAGAAAGGATTGTCAAAGAAGGCACCTACACCTGCTGTAATGGCAATACAAGGTGGTAGGATTACTAAGCCCAACAAACCGCAACACGCGAACAAGAAGGGGAAAGGTAAAGCTGACAAGGGAAAACAGGTTGTGACCTGTAAGCAGAAGCCTAAGAAGCAGAATCCTCCAAAGAAGAAGGATTATCCCAAGAAGGATTTGGCTGCTTGTCACCACTGCAACACTGCTAGACATTGGAAGAGGAATTGTCCATTGCTGCTAGAGGAGTGTCGTTCAAATAAAAATACGAAGGCTGGGAATGTCGCGAGCACTTCAGGTATTTTTATGATTGAATTATTTTCTTTTTCTCGTAAGCATAATGCCTGGGTATATGATACGGGATGTGGTACTCACATTTATAACACATCGCAGGGGCTTAGAGGAGCAAAGAAGCTGGCTTATGGAGAAAGCTACTTGTACGTGGGCAATGGCATACGTGCAGCAGTTGAAGCCATAGGGACATTCGATTTAGTTTTACCTTCGGGTTTAATACTAGTTTTGAATAATTTTCATTATGCACCTTCTATCATTAGGGGTGTCATTTCAGTTTCTTTGTTAAAGGATAATGGTTTTGTTCATACATTTACTGATAATGGAATTTCGGTTTCTTTAAATAATGTGTTTTACTTTAATGCAATTCCATTAAATGGTGTGTATGAAATTGACATGGAGAATCATGTGTCCAATGGAAATAATTCTGTGTATAGCATTAGCAATAAGAGAATCAAGTCATACTTGGATTCATCTTATCTTTGGCACTGTTTTCTTGCACATATTGGCAAGAAATGCATGCAAAAGCTGCAACATGATGGGCTTTTGAAAAATATCAATAATGATTCATTTGATAAATGCGAATCTTGCATATCTGGGAAGATGACAAGGAAACCTTTTTCACATCAAGTGGAAAGGGCTACAAATCTACTTGGATTAATACACACTGATGTGTGTGGTCCACTTAGACATGTGTCAAAACGCGGTGCTACCTACTTCTTAACCTTTACGGATGACTATAGTCGTTATGGTTATGTTTATTTACTTAAACATAAACATGAAGTCTTTGAGACATTCAAGGTTTTTAAAAGTGAAGTAGAATTACAACTCGGTAAGAAGATTAAGGCTCTTCGATCTGATAGAGGTGGTGAATATTTAAGCCAAGAGTTTAAAGATTATCTATCTGAGTGTGTAATTGTCCAGCAGCTCACATCTCCTTATACTTCACAGCAAAATGGTGTATCTAAAAGGAGAAATCGTACATTGCTTGATATGGTACGGTCTATGTTTAATCTGACAACTCTTTCCTTATCCTTTTGGGACTATGCCCTTGAATCTGCTGTTCACGTATTGAATAGGATTCCAACTAAGAAGGTTGATAAGACTCCATATGAATTATGGACTGGAAAAGCTCCCAACATGTCTTACTTAAAGGTCTGGGGTTGTGAGGCGTTTGTCAAACGTGACTCACCAGATAAACTCCAACAAAGATCTGTTAAGTGTATCTTCGTAGGATACCCTAAGAAAACAAAGGGTTACTATTTTTACTTTCCACCAGAAAATAAAGTCATTGTGGCTAGGTATGGCGAATTTCTTGAGGAGAATCTTATATCTCAAGAATTCAGTGGGAGAGTTTATGATCTTGAAAATGATCAAGAAGATACGTCACCTTCTGAAAACACTAGCACACTTCCTGTGGAACCTGAAAGTTTAGGACCTCCACCTTAAGTTGAAGTGGTTCCCATTCGCAGATCTACAAGGTTTGTAAAAGCTCCTGAACGTCTATGTCTTAACGTAGAGTGTGAGAAAACTATACTAGGGGACTTGATGAACCTACTAGTTATAGGGCTGCCTTTAATAGTCCTGAGAAGGATAAATGGCAGGTTGCTATGAATGAAGAAATGCAATCCATGAGAGACAATAAAGTCTGGATTGAAGTAGACCTTCCTCCCAATGCTAAGGTAGTTGGGAGTAAGTGGCTCTTCAAGAAGAAAACAGACATGGATGGCAATGTACACACCTATAAAGCTCGTTTGGTGGCTAAAGGCTTTACCCAAACATATGGTGTTGACTATGATGAGACTTTTTCTCCTGTAGCTGACATTAGAGCTATTAGGATTCTGATGCGTGGTTTTGCGACCTTACAACAGGTTTTACCTCTCGAGGGATCTCAAGAGGCTTGCAATCCCCACCAGGCAGTGTACCTGACCGATTTAGTATAGTGTAGTGGCAAGTACCGGGGGATTGATCGTTCTCTAGGGGAATAGTGTCGTTAGGATTGAAAAACTACTCTAATAGGTCTAAGGGTGAGGGAAGATTCTTTTTGTATTTTTTATATTTTTTATAAAAGCAAATAAAATCTCGGGTTTGAAGGAGTGGGCGGAATTAGTTGCTAGTCAACTAACCCAAATAACTACAATTGCAAATAAAATAAAATAACTGAAAATAAAAAGGTTGTGGAACTTATATGGAGAGAAATGTGTTTACTTAGATTTCCTTACTCCATAACTATCTTTTACCGGTTGATTAGTGTGTATTAATTGCGTGGATGACGGGTGTATTCCTTATTACCAATCGTGGGGTGGTGTACGTACTTCCCAACTCTACAAGCTCCTACTTCACTCCTATGTCGAGCCGGCTAAGAAGCTCCTAACATGGGATCACTAGAATTCGCTCATGCATTAAATACAACCATAAAAACCTTAGTACGCATTGGTTCATGTTTCTTAAGACGTTCAAGCAAGTTACCGTATAGGAGGTTAGCCAGTTTTCTTAAGCCTAACATTGATAAACAATCATCCAATACAATTAATAACACACCAACAACCAATAATCAATAGTTAGGTTTCATTAGATCTAAGCAAACACAAGATAAATCTAGCCTAGCATGTTAAATAAAAGACAAGAACAAGATATAATCAAACAACACATAGACATATTGAATGATTAATTGATTACTTATCTTCAATTGAACATGGGAGATCCAAGGGTATAAAACCCTTAAAAATGGCAGAAAAATCATCTTAGGGTTTCTCTTCACAAAGTTGCACACTAATGACCAAGAATTATGAAAGTATATATAGGAAAACAGATCTGACGGCGTCACCCTTTGGGTCGTGACGCCGTCACCTCGCCGCGGTTAAGGTTTCTTGATGGCCTTCTTGACGCCGTCCCCCTTTAATCTTCCAAAATCCTCTCTGGCTTATCAAGGCTTGACGACCTTCTTGACGCCGTCCCCCTTTAATCTTCCAAAATCCTCTCTGGCTTATCAATGGTTGACGGCGTCACATTGGGGCTTGACGCCGTCATAGGTACTTTCCAGCAGATTTTTGAGACTTTGTCGTTTTCTTCACTTTTATGCTCCAAAAATGTCCAAAATGCTTCCTTTTCCAATTTTCTCCTCCAAAGTACCTAAAATGACAAAAGGAACGATTTAGGGCAATATTTGATCAAATAAATACGATTTAGGGCTTAAATGACCCCCTAAAAGCGGTACACTTTTCGCTTCATCAAATACCCTTACACTTTAGATTTGCTTGTCCTCAAGCAAATGCGCTTTTATTCTAATCAAAATACAAGTTAGGGGTCATTTAACGCTAATATAAAAGTAATTACAACAAATAGTCGTTCCACTTTAATCATAATAAGCACGGAGATTACACACTAGCACCTCACAAGTAGTGTTTAGATACTCACATCTCTCAGGTGTCATAAAAGTATATCTCATAAATGAAAATGAATAATATCTCTCACTACCTGTCATAGCAAATAGATTACCATAGGCTTGGGAAAGGATCAAAAACCTCCTCCACTAGGCGTAAGCACCTAAGATAAACTATCAAAGAGGGCTTTTAAACGGGTTATAACGTTAGGTGTAGGGATATGATAAACACGGTTTTGTTGGATAAAGGATATTTTACTGGTGGCGAGTTAAAGATCTTGATTAATTACATGTACAATATGGCGTTGCTAAGCCAAGACTAGACTCGACTTAAGCTAATGAAAAAAATAACAAAAAGATAAAATAAACATAAAATGAAACGGGATGGTAGTCCGTATGTTTTTTCTACTTTTTTTTTTTCATTTTTTTTTTGTATTTTTCTTGATTTTTTCGATTTTTTTTTTTTTTTTTTTTTTTTTTTTTTTTTTTGACATACGCTCTTGCCCTACCATCCAAAATAATACATCATAGGGGCCTCGGTTCTCCCCTTACACTTGAACTTTTACATAACTTTACAATTAACTATTCTAATTACTCGAATTAAGATAATCGAAACACTTGGAGTACTTTTAAAATATTTAGCACATATGGGGGTAATAATGTTATTCTTCCCCATTACTCCATTACACTAGTACTTTACCCATGAGTCCCAATCGTCCCAAAACAATATGTACAAGGATATGACTCGACTTAGCAACCATGTAATCAATTAGATAATTAACTTGGGGTTTAAACAAATGTTGTCACAATAATGCACTAAAAATGAGTGCATACAAGGTAGGCTAAGGCGATTTGGGTGTACATTTAAGTGGGGTGTAAACAAATTCTTCCTTTAAGTAAAATGCTTAAAGTTAGAAACGAAAAGATAGTCTCTGGGGGGTGTACTAGGGGTATCGTGTACTAAAAATGAGTACAACGCAAAGGGTGTGGGAGAATTACTTGACCAATGTAGCCAATGTAATTATAACAAAAACACAGGTGTAAAACAATGGGTTAATCCTAATGCCTCTTATCATGTAGTAAATCTAACTACACAAATGTAGTCTCACTTGTGGCCTCGGAATGGTCCTAACGCAAGTTCTAGAATCTAAGTGCTACCGGTACACACATCATAGCATAAATGCTTTTCCTACCAATTCTAGGGGCGAACCTCACATATTTGGGGGTGGAAAATTTTTTAGTGGTACGGTTTTGTGCTAGTCATATAACTCCTATCCGTGAGACGCTCATTAAGACCAAAGTTTCACTCCTATATGTTGTAAAAAAATTTAAATTTGGCACTAAAATTGCCTTAACAGGTATTTTTCTTAGTTTTATTACACATCTACCATTAAACAAACGAAAATCAAGTGTAATAGCATTCTCTAAGGTATCGTACTTTACCCCCCCCCCCCTTACACTTAAGATGAACATTGTCCCCAATGTTCAAATAACAAGATGTAAAAGTAAATAAGGTAAAAGAATGAAATCAAATACTCCCCTGATTCGCTCGGTGGATAAAGGGGTAACATGGTTAGATCTTCTTCCAAGGTAATGTTGAAACTTCAAGATTAAAGCAGCGCCAAAAGCTAGATTCCACATACATCTCCTTGTCCAAAATAACCTGTTAAACCTGAGAAAACAAACACGAAAACCTGCATAACATCGGCGGGATAAATCTGTATAAGGATATAATGCTTGTGGAATGATAATTTTGCAGATTCCTGGAGTTTATAAGTTAGAGATTTAATAAAAACTTTTTATGATTCCGGTAGAAAAACAAAACTTTCAAAAATTTCAGAAAATTAAAACCCGACGCCGTCAGAATGGGGTCTGACGCCATCAGAAATGATCTGACAGAATTCTCATGTTAAGTTTCCGGAAAATTTCTGGAAAAACCTTTACCTTACTTCCTGGAATTCCTGCAAAATATCATTATGACTCGATACAAGCATTTGACTCAAACAAATACTAATATGTATGTTAATTTATTATTGTTATGATTCATGTTCATTTGTTCTAATAAACCGATTTGGATTTCCCTTACACTTATCTTTTGCAAAATACCTTTATATGTAGTTAAGACGAAGTTAAAAACAAAATAAAGCATTTTCACAATTTAATTTGAAACATGAATCAATAAAAATAAAAATTAAACATACATACGGAAGCAAATAAAATCAAACAAACAAACAAATAAACACACAAAGCAAATAAAGCTTGGGTTGCCTCCCAAGAAGCGCTTGTTTTTGTTCGAGTCACGAGCCTGACTCTACCCTTATTTAACGGAAATAGGGGAGGTTTTCCCTACACTTAGGATTAAGTGTGGGTGAAAGTAGCGATACACACCCTTAGGGTGGAAATATGCCACGTGAGGAAAGAGTGGTGGATGAATTATATACTCAAAGGGGTGTGCTCCTTTCATCATAACCTTACCTAGTTCACTTTGGTCAATGGGTGAATTAAAGTTTTCTCCTAAAAAGGGATCATCTTCTATCAACTTCGAGAGATTCCTAGTTGGGAATCCATCTTGACCTAATAAACCCGGTTTAAACCCATAATGTTTCTTGTGATCAATCATGAATGGGTGATGTAAGTATGTAAGGTCATGGTTCACTCCTATATTAGCTTCCACTCTACAAGGCTTAATGTCTACTACCTTAAACTTAAGACTACCCGGACTATATGTTTTGATGGGTGGATCGGGACCTAATTCAATTCCTAAATTTTCATCCAAGGATGGAAGATTAGGTAACGGTTTTGGTTGAGGCTTCGGCTCATCAAAACTAGGAACTTCCATAGGACTAAAAGAAAGGTTGTGATCACTAAAAGCATTCAAACCTATTTCTTCTAGTTGTGTTTGGTCCAAGGGCTCTACCTCTATTGGGGTTCCTATAGTCTCCTCAACTTCTTCCGGGTAAGTCACGGGCGGTGTGTGTGCCTCAAATGATGGTAGGACTTGTGAGGTACTTAGTGGGCTTATGTTACTAACCTCATCATTCCTTGTGTCAAGATCACCTATATCCTCATCATGGGTTTTGGTAGAATTTAACCCAAACACATTCCTAAGTATCTCAAATCCTTCTCTAGCCATTTGAAATTCTAAGTCCGATTCATAGTAATATTCAACTTGATTACTATGTTCTAATTGCCTAAAGGATTCCTCATGTGTGTCATATGTTTTGGTGAAATCTATCTCACTCATGCAACTAGGTAGTTCAACACTAACCATCTCACAATCTTGGTCCAATTCAAGGTCCATGTTCTTAAAAACTAGGTCTTCTTGCTCATGGTACCAATAGTCGGATAAATCCTCCTCATTTGTTTCCTCAAGTTGTGATGTATATAAACCCATCAATTCATTCAACTTATGGTTCACGGTTAGGAAGCTTTCCTCAAATTTTTTCCAAAGGGTTTCACTAAAAGGAGTTGATCCTAACAATGATTGTTTAATAGAAGCCACACATGCACATAATTCATCAAACCTATCAAACTTTACACCCATCTCCTCTTGTATATATCTAAGATCACTTAAAAATTCATTGGAACAACAGGAAGCAAATCTATCCGTGTAAAGTAATTGTTCCACTATTGTTAATGATCTAAATGGAATTTCATCCGCCATGGTGACAAATGAAAATGGTTTTACAAACAAAGGGCACAAAGAAAAAGATAGACTAAAGAAATCCTAGAAAAAGTAAAATAAAAATCCCACTAGAGAGGAATCTAGTGAGTAGACCTAATAAAATAAAAATTCAACCTAAACAATAACTATTCCCCGGCAACGGCGCCAAAAACTTGATGCGTGGTTTTGCGACCTTACAACAGGTTTTACCTCTCGAGGGATCTCAAGAGGCTTGCAATCCCCACCAGGCAGTGTACCTGACCGATGTAGTATAGTGTAGTGGCAAGTACCGGGGGATTGATCGTTCTCTAGGGGAATAGTGTCGTTAGGATTGAAAAACTACTCTAATAGGTCTAAGGGTGAGGGAAGATTCTTTTTGTATTTTTTATATTTTTTATAAAAGCAAATAAAATCTCGGGTTTGAAGGAGTGGGCGGAATTAGTTGCTAGTCAACTAACCCAAATAACTACAATTGCAAATAAAATAAAATAACTGAAAATAAAAAGGTTGTGGAACTTATATGGAGAGAAATGTGTTTACTTAGATTTCCTTACTCCATAACTATCTTTTACCGGTTGATTAGTGTGTATTAATTGCGTGGATGACGGGTGTATTCCTTAATACCAATCGTGGGGTGGCGTACGTACTTCCCCAACTCTACAAGCTCCTACTTCACTCCTATGTCGAGCCGGCTAAGAAGCTCCTAACATGGGATCACTAGAATTCGCTCATGCATTAAATACAACCATAAAAACCTTAGTACGCATTGGTTCATGTTTCTTAAGACGTTCAAGCAAGTTACCGTATAGGAGGTTAGCCAGTTTTCTTAAGCCTAACATCGATAAACAATCATCCAATACAATTAATAACACACCAACAACCAATAATCAATAGTTAGGTTTCATTAGATCTAAGCAAACACAAGATAAATCTAGCCTAGCATGTTAAATAAAAGACAAGAACAAGATATAATCAAACAACACATAGACATATTGAATGATTAATTGATTACTTATCTTCAATTGAACATGGGAGATCCAAGGGTATAAAACCCTTAAAAATGGCAGAAAAATCGTCTTAGGGTTTCTCTTCACAAAGTTGCACACTAATAACTAAGAATTATGAAAGTATATATAGGAAAACAGATCTGACGGCGTCACCCTTTGGGTCGTGACGCCGTCACCTCGCCGCGGTTAGGGTTTCTTGATGGCCTTCTTGACGCCGTCCCCCTTTAATCTTCCAAAATCCTCTCTGGCTTATCAAGGCTTGACGACCTTCTTGACGCCGTCCCCCTTTAATCTTCCAAAATCCTCTCTGGCTTATCAAGGGTTGACGGCGTCACATTGGGGCTTGACGCCGTCACAGGTACTTTCCAGCAGATTTTTGAGACTTTGTCGTTTTCTTCACTTTTATGCTCCAAAAACGTCCAAAATGCTTCCTTTTCCAATTTTCTCCTCCAAAGTACCTAAAATGACAAAAGGAACGATTTAGGGCAATATTTGATCAAATAAATACGATTTAGGGCTTAAATGACCCCCTAAAAGCGGTACACTTTTCGCTTCATCAGATTCTCATAGCTATAGCTGCTTACTATGACTATGAGATTTGGCAGATGGATGTCAAAACCGCCTTTCTGAATGGTCGCCTAGATGAAGACATTTACATGGCGCAACTTGAGGGGTTTGTGAATCCACAATTTCCTGAGCGGGTATGCAAGCTTCAAAGATCCATTTATTGATTGAAGCAGGCATCTAGGCAATGGAATAAGAAATTTGATGAGAAAATCAAAAGGTTTGGATTTACTCAGAATTTCAATGAGCCATGTGTATACCACAAAGCTAGTGGGAGTAATACTACTTTTCTTATCCTATATGTCGATGACATATTGATCATGGGAAATCATATACCAAGTCTTAATGAAGTTAAGTCTTATCTAGGTAAATGTTTTTCTATGAGGGATTTAGGAGAAGCAGCATATATCCTTGGAATCAAGATCTACAGAGATAGATCTAAGTGGTTGATTGGATTAAGCCAAAGTGCTTACATTGATAAGATATTGAAGAGATTCAATATGCAAAATTCCAAGAAGGGATATTTGCCAATGCAAGTAGAACATGGCTTAAGTAGCAAACTATGTGCTTCAACACCTGAAGAGGTGGCACACATGAAGAAAGTTCCATATGCTTCGGCAGTAGGATCTATCATGTATGTAGTGAGATGCACAAGGCCAGATGTGGTGTTTGCACAAAATTTGACCAGTTGTTATCAACAGAATCCAGGTGAACTCCACTGGCATGTTGTTAAGAACATTCTTAAGTATTTGAGGAATATAAAAGAAATGTTTCTAGTGTATGGGGGAAATCCAGATGCAGAACTGAATGTTACAGGTTTCTGTAATGCGTCCTTTCAAACTGATAAAGATGATACAAAGTCTCAGACGGGTTATGTCTTTGTCATCAATGGAGGAGCTGTAGACTGGAAGAGCAAGAAGCAGAGTACGATAGCTATGTATGCAACAGAAGCTGAGTATATTGCCGCATCGGAAGCTGCGATGGAAGCTGTTTGGATAAGGAAATTCATTTCGGGGCTAGGAGTGATGCCGTCAATTGAATTACCTATCAATGTGTATTGCGACAATTCTGCCGCAATAACATTCGCCAATGAACCTGGAGTCATGAAGGGCGCCATCCACTTTCCTAGAAGATATCACTATATTCGAGAACAAGTCGAAATAGGTGAAATCAATTTACTCAAGGTTCACATAGATGACAATCTAGCGGATCCCTTTACGAAGGCTTTACCTAAGGAAAAGCTTACTCAACATGCCAATGGCATTGGACTTCGTTTAGCTAGTTGTTTCATGTAAATCTGTGGTTTGTATTTGGATAAAGGATATGTAAACAATGTTATTTTAATGAAATAAAGTATTTTGTTACGTTTATTCTCATTTATAATATTGTATCATATATTTGCATGTTTAAATCCATGAATAACTAATGTTATTCTAAATTGTCCGTTGTCGATCAATAATATGGGAGTATTATTGAATTAAGGCAAATCTGAGTTTTGGTAGAATATACTTAAGTATATTGATGCATGGTCATGCCAAATTCACATGATATTCAATATTGGATAAATTGAATATAGGACAGATCCCAACCACATGATTGTACTTTATGGATCTTTGTCATTAAAGTAAATCATGAATATTTATCCTCAGACTTGAGATACCAGGTAACTGCCGAGGATGTAGCTCATTTTCTGTAAGATAGTCTAACGCTATCCGTAACTGGTAGTTATAAGGGCTATTTTCGGAGGTGATGCGAAGTTCAAGGGTTATGCTCGTAGTCAAGAAAGGATTTGTTCATTCAAATTTGTTTTGAAGTATAATACTGCTTGGCCGCTCGTAGGGTTGACAAGATGTTTGCGTGCGCACGCCCAAATGCTATCTGGAATACGTTCAGATGATTTTGTAATCTTGATCAATTATTAATAAACGAGAAACTAAATAGTTAATTATGGAATGACTTAGATCCATATCCATATTAACGCGGTATTAGAAACAAAAGGATAAGTATAATGATTAATCATCACAAGGTTTTTTCCAGGAAACCATACTCAGGGTCGATCTGGGGGCATTTGGGGTGTTAAGCTAGACTAACCAATGTCATTACTATATTAATGCATATCCAAGTGGGAGCTGTTAAAGTTGTGGATATAAATTAATATATGTATGACCAGTTTCGAACACGAGACTTCGGGATTGCACACATTACGTATGAGTTTCAATGTTTGAATAATTAATATATAATAAGTTATGATTTAATTATTCATTTCACGAATAAACACTTAACGGTCGTTAGTATTTAACGGAGTATGGATAACGGACGTTAAATATTAACTTGAGGGACTAGAGATGAAAAACAAGCCAAGAATTCCCTTGGGCTTGCAAAAGTCGGCCGATCCAATGGAGGGGGGATTGGTTGCCCTAGCTTGGAGAGAAAGTTTTGAGAACTCTATAAATACAAACCCTTGTATTCATAATTCTCATCCTTGATTCCCTAGCAAACAAAGCTTCTCTCCTCTCTCCCTCTCTTGTGTATTGCCGATCCTAAATTCCCATAACCCTTGGGATTTTCGGTCCTAGATACACAACAAAGTGTTTGCTTTGTTCGTGGAATTAGAACCTAGCTTTTCACATTGAGACGCTAGTAATACGTGTGTACAAGAACGAAGGACAAGCTTACTTTAGCTTGTGTGATTTTTCCCCATTCGACTATATATTAGTCGATCCATTCCAAACCCTAATCTAGGGTTTATCTTGTTCTTGATCACTCGGTTTCTTGTTTGGCTAGAAACCAAAGGTACGCATTACTTTTATTTTTAGTTAATTAATTACATGTATATAGATCCTATATTCCGCTGCTATATGCTTTGATGTTCTTGGTTATATGTTTATAGTTGTTATGATATTCCAACAACTTTTTAGGGTGCTAACGGACCTTTCCCAAAAACCAACCCTTAGACAACGAGTACCTATCTTGGTAACTTTTTTCGGATTGAATTCAAGATCAACATGCTGAAAGGGGAAAAGCCCTCTTTAGCGAATCAAGTGAACGTTTGCGGTTGGGGTGTGATTTGATACTACATTATTGCTATAGCAATGCCCCTATGGTACAATACCATTTGTCATTGTTAGAAATATTTTTTGAATATTAAAATTAACGAATGGATATTTGATCAACTAATGTCTGATGATGACTTAGTACTGTGAACCGATGAAATGACACCAACAGACTCGTGTTTGTGACCCGATGACTTGGTTCATGATATCCACGTAATCATCTTTTGCCCTTTCAAAAAAAGAATTGCCGGAACAGATGAAAAATTTATAGTTGGGTGAGGATTTATTTTGGTAAAAGTTGAGAATTAAATTGATCTCTTAATAGTAAAAAGAAACGATAATTAGTAAACTTGTATATGTTATGAGCTATGGGTTTTGCTTTTTGTAGCGTGGCATTAAGGTCTTGTAAGAGCACTTGGTATGATAACCTTGAGTTAAGTCATAACTCAGCGCTATGTCAGCGCCACATCAGCTTTAACACCCAAAAAATACTCCTTATCATAACTCTACCATAATACCATATTTTGGGCCTCACTTTTTTTTTTAAAAATAAAATTTGCAAATTCAACCCCTAAACTAATACTTCATTTAACAAACAACATAACATTAATAAACTTAAACATTTTTAGAATACGAAATAAAAAATTTCAATCAATAGTCCAATTTATATGTCAAAAACAACACAAAAAACATAAATTTTGCAAAAATTTGGATATGACAAATAAGCTCAAAAATTTTGCAGCCCAAACCTAACTATTTTAAAGTTTGCAGCACAAGCCCAACTATTTATAAAACATAACCATAACAAATACACCTCCTTCCTTCTCCAAACGCAGACACCATCTCCATCCTTCTTCTCCAAACGCAGACGCCATCAACTGTCAAAAAAAAAAAAAAAAAAAAAAAAAAAAAAAAAAAAAAACATCAAACAAACCAGACGCCATGTCCATTCTTCTCTAAATGCAGCAGCATAGAGGACAACAAGGGGGTGATTTTGTATTTTTTTTTCTTTTGAATATGAAAGGCGAATTGTATTTTTTTTGTTTTTTTGTTTTGTTTTGTTTTTTTTTTTAATTAAAGATAGCTTAACGCTGCGTTGCCATGGCAACGCAGCCCTCAACGCAAGGCCTTAACGCAATGAAACGGTGCGGTAACGCAAGGTTAGCGCAGGCCACGTGTGCATAACGCACAGCCTTGCGTTACCATACCTTGTGCTCTGAGAGTGTTTTGACTCTTGAGCAATTTGTGAAAGAAAACCTAGTATTCAAAGGCTAATATAATTGAAGGCTTATTATAATCTGTCCAATTGTAAAAATGACTTTTTATAAATAAAATTAGTGAAAAGAAATAATTTGGCAAAAACACCACTTTTGTGTATTAATGTGGAAGAAATTACTATTAGAAACGAGTAATGCTACAACTGGCAATGCGAGGCATAATTGAAGGTAAGTCCTGGTATATGTATATTTTTTTTTAATCGAAAACCACAAATATATTGAACATTTTCATTAGGGGCAGTTTATAAGGACCCCCTTATAGGAAGGGTTTGTAATGATTGAAAGTTTCGGGCGGTTGTTTCATGTATAACCGCGGTTAGTACATATTGCCCATAGGAAGGGTATGTATAACATGCCCCTTTCATTATCTAGTTATTTGAGTCGGGTACTACTATCGGTACCCCTTCTGACCCACAAAAAAGTACAACAAAAGTACACAAGATTCTCTTTTAACTTTTCTGTTAATAGTAGAACACATTTTTTTATTGGTTTCTGTTTCGTATTTTTTGTTAGTTTAATACTTTTGACTTGTTAAACTTTATATTTTATATTCCGTACTTTCATTTTTTGTAGTTTTGTAATAAAAAAAATTATAAAAAATAAATAAATAAAAGAAATGAAAAAACTAGGGAGGTACAAATGGTGTTTTAAAGGAGTCTTAATAACCTATCCCATTTGAGTTATATGACTATTGAAAAGTCTATGACTAATTGGCATATAAATCTTTTATACAATAAAAGAAAATTCAAAATTAGAGTTTAGAAAACGAATATATAAAAAACTAAATCAGACCAAGAGAATAGCTCGATTTTTAAATGAAGCATTTTTATTGACAAATAAAAGTTAAAATTGAATGTGATTTAGTCAACATTATGAAATTTCATTTAATATTAAGTTGTAGAGAAAAGCTATAAAAATTTGGGTCTAAATTTACAAATCGATTTGACCAAGCTTAGGCTTCTCGTCTCCAACTAGTTATTGAATTTCCTAATAAACTGAACCGAGAGCAACAGGTGGATTTGGAAATTATTGTTACATGTGAAGAAATAAAGACGGCGGTATGGGATTGCGGAGTTGATAAATCTCCAGGACCCGATGGTTTCACTTTTGGTTTTTATCGATGGTATTGGAGTTTTTTGGAAAAAGATGTGGATGAGGCTGTTTTTTATTTTTTCCAACATGGGACCTTCCCTAAAGGTGGCAACTCTTCTTTTATAGCATTAATTCCAAAAACGCATAATGCTTATATGGTAAAAGATTTTAGACCCATTACTTTAATAGGGAGTTTGTATAAGATTATCGCTAAGATCTTGGCAAATCGGCTTGTGGTTGTTTTGGGGGATATCGTTAACGCAGTTCAATCGGCTTTCATTGCAAACAGGCAAATTCTTGATGGGCCCTTCATTTTAAATGAGTTATTTCTTTGGTGTAAAAAGAAGAAGAAATAGACTTTGATTTTTAAGGTAGACTTCGAGAAGGCATATGATTCGTTTCGTTGGGATTATTTGGATGATGTCTTGAAGAATTTCGGTTTTGGTGATACATGGCGTGGGTGAATACAAAGCTGTCTTAAATCTTCGAAAGGATCGGTTATGGTGAATGGAAGCCCATCTAAAGAGTTTCAGTTCCATAGAGGCCTCAAGCAGGGCGACCCACTTTCTCCATTCTTGTTCATATTGATTATGGAAAGCCTCCATATTTCGGTTCAAAGGGTGGTGGATGCTGGCATGTTTAAAGGTATTTCAATGGGCACGTCTCTCCATCTTTCGCATCTCTTTTATGCAGACGATGTTGTTTTCATGGGTCAATGGAGCGATTCAAACGTTAATACTATTGTCCAGGTGTTAGAGTGTTTTTTTCAAGCTTCAGGTCTACGAATTAACATGAACAAAAGCAAACTAATGGGGATTTCTGTGGCAAATAGTAAAGTGGAACAGGTTGCAACTAAGATTGGATGCGAGACTCTAAAAGCTCCATTCTCTTACTTAGGCTCGAAGGTTGGTGATCTTATGTCTCGTGTTCAATCTTGGAACGACATTTTAAATAAACTTTCTACTCGATTGCCTAAGTGGAAGATGAAGACTTTATCGATAGGAGGTAGATTAACGCTTCTAAAGTCGGTTCTAGGTTCAATGCCCATTTATCATATGTCGTTATTCAAAGTTCCCATGAAAGTTCTTCATAGAATGAAAGCTATTCGTTGCCATATTTTCAATGGTGTAGATCATAACAGCAAGAAACCGATTTGGGTAAAATGGAATAAGGTTTTGGCTTCTAAAGAAAAAGGAGGGTTAGGTGTGTTGAGTCTTTATGCGTTGAATAGAGCTTTGTTATTCAAGTGGGTGTGGCGCTTCCGCACTCAAAGTTCGTGTTTATGGGCAGGGGTTATTAAAGGCATACATGGTGAAGATGGCAAATTATAAAACAAGGCTAAATATAGTCACCCGTCCATTTGGTTGGACATTGTTCGTGAGATGGAGCATCAAAAGTATAATGGTACGGATCTGTTCAGCTTTATTCACAAAAAGATGGGTAGTGGGGCTGATACTTCTTTTTGGGAGGACGTGTGGAGGGGTAATGTCGCTTTCAAATCTCTCTACCCTAGAGTTTACGCCTTGGAGACATGTAAAAACATTACTGTTTCCGAGAAAATGTCTCATGTTCATATAGGATTTTCTGTTCGTCGAAGCCCAAGAGGTGGTATGGAACAGTCTCAGTTCGTTGATCTTTCATCGAGTTTGGAAGGTATTAATCTCGTCGACATGCGGGACAGGTGGATATGGTCTTTAGAGGGTAGTGGTGACTTTTCTGTTGCTTATGTCCGAAGTAGAATTGATGATACATGACTGCAGGAAGTCTCGACCAAGACTAGATGGATTAAAGCCGTGCCCATTAAAGTTAATGTTCACACCTGGAAAGTAAGACTCGATTTCTTACCTACTAGGTTGAATATTTCTAAACGAGGTATGGATATCGTATCTATTTCATGTCCAATCTATGGTTTGGCGATGGAATTGGTTAGCCATATTTTCTTCGTCTGCCAAATTGCTAGAGAGGTTCTTCATAAGGTTTGTAACTGGTGGGATATTATTTTTACGGAGCTTTCTTCATATGAGGAATGGTTAGAGTGGCTTTTGAATCTTCGTCTTCATTCTAAGTACAAAAAGTTGTTCGAAGGAGTTTGCTATATTATGTGGTGGGTTATATGAAATTTTCGCAACAAGAGTATATTTGGTTCGACTCTTCCTTCGAAGGCGTCTCTCTTTGAATATATTGTGTCTCGTTCCTTTTATTGGTGTAGATATAGATGTAAAGCTTTTTTTAGTTGGATAGAGTAGTTTAAAAACCCTCATCTTGTAAGGTAAGTTTCTAGCTCCTTGCTAGTCTTTTAATAAACAACCGCCGTTCAAAAATAAAAAATAAAAAAATAAAAAAAATAAACTAAATTTGATTCAGATATAAAACCATAGACGCATGTTCCTTTGCGTCTTCAAATATATATTTCTGGGTAAAAAGAACCATAACTCGAAAAATAATGAAACTTATAAGTCCAGTTCTACTCATAGTTCGAACCCTGAACGGGCATGAACCTCGAAACTAGTGATATACTATTTATAGGTCCTGTGCATGCATGTTGTTAGACATGAATTAAATTTACATAATATCAAGACTTTATAATAAGTTTTTCCGTAATTAACTTTTTTAACTGTGTATTATTAAATGCGGGTTGCAAAAATAATAATTTTTCAGATACCCTTACTTAAACTTTAGAGAGGAAGACAAAAATAAAACATATCATGGGTCTTTGCATTATAGCCCCCGTGTTAAGAGTTGTTCTTACAGAACTGTTATATACTTATGCGAGAATTTAAATAGATTTTACATGAGTACTTGCATATCACTGTACCTATGCTTCCATTTTAAAATTAATAATCTTATGCATATATGTAGTTTAGGTATTATAATTATGTTAATGCATTAATTATAAACTTCTATTGCGACTCCATCCTCTCTCTAAAAAACGATTTATCACCTAACCTTAAATCCGTCTTCGCCGCCACTGTCACCATCGTCTCCCCAACCATCGACTTCGGTCGGCGGCTCGGAGGAACTCCCTCAAGTTTTTTATTGTGTAGATAATTTTACATTTTGGTTCAACGGTAGTATTAAGGTAAGTTTTTTGGATCGTTCTTTAAGGGCCGGTGTGGTTTGTGTGGTTTAGTAGGGTCAACCTTCAAAGGAGTTTGTGATGAGGACAACAAAGTAAAGAACATAAGAGGGGTGTTTGGTTCGTTATTTTCTTGAGAGGAAACAAATGTTTGGCATCTAGGTGGAATATGGATGCTAATAACTCGTTGGATAGATGTTTTATCTTTATTGCCATCTATGTTTTACCTAGTGTCAATATTCTTAATGCGTGTCACTTTTGTTAACGGTTAAGTTTGGAATTGATTTTCTAGTTTTATTAGGAGCCTTCGGGGAAAGATAACTTTCTCCCCAATCTATCATTTCCCTAAGAATATATAAGGCTTATTTCATTTTTGTTTTTAAAATCTTTGGATCTTTGATTATTGAATAAAAGTATGTCTTTTAACAGGGTTTTAATTCCATTTTAAGGTTTCATCCTCGTTCTATTGGATTTGGGTTACCCTTGGATTGGGGTTTTACAAAATTCGCTTCCGCGTCATACGTTAGTTGGCATCTAGAGCTTGTTTGTACCCTGGATGGTTGGTGTAGAAGATTTAAAAACCCATACCGTTGGCGCCGTATGGTCTTGAGAACACATGGATCGTGACTATATCAAAGTCATATCCAAATTCGAAAGTAATTCCACTATCTATCAAAAACTATGTGTCGTATTCATAGGTGGAGGTAACAACCATGAAAATCACGAGGGCGACAAACACGAAGGTCGAAGAATCCGTTTAACCATAGGCGATTTTGGAGGCAATTGTGTAAACAATCATTCCCCCTTAAACAATAGGAGGGTTCGTGAATGGGAGGAAAGGATTGACAATGTACCCTCCGAACTTCGCGAAGGCCTCCCTTTCGAACATGTTCAAAAGCTACATCTCGGACCTCAAGTTAACCTCTGAAAATCTCTTTTGGCATCAAACTACTTATTCACAGTAGTTACCACCTTGGAATTCGCCAATCGAAGCCTCCCACCCTTCGGGGTGGATCCTTCGAACATAATAACACAGAGGAGAACCTTGACCTGGTCATACCCACGTTTCTCCTTTACCTCACCTTTTCTGCCAAGGTTGAGAACGTGGGTCACTAAGCCCAGCAGTTACCAGAAATCATGGGACACCCCCATGATCTCCCGAAACGTGTGAAATAGCCCTTCAAGGCCTAT
The DNA here is from genome assembly GCA_021014915.2 of Artemisia tridentata subsp. tridentata. Classification (NCBI taxonomy): domain Eukaryota; kingdom Viridiplantae; phylum Streptophyta; class Magnoliopsida; order Asterales; family Asteraceae; genus Artemisia; species Artemisia tridentata. The sequence goes on along the minus strand of CP139507.1, from coordinate 300,738,426 downwards.
TCCTTCCCCTATAAATAGCTTGTAGGGGTCATTGTTTATGCTACATTCATCAAACACTTAAATACTTACTATACACTTACATACTCACCATAACAAATACTTATTCACACACCGGAGGTGATTCACAAGGTCCAACCGCTGCGCAATCACTTAACGTAGTGTTTTAGTATTTCTTATTTTCATGTTACGAGCAAGCTTGGCGAGATCATACACCCTATTATCCTTCGATCACCATCGAAGTCTGGTCGTGAAAATTATTGTACAATCAATCGAAACGAGCAAGTTATACTTTAATATATAATCTACATGATTAACTTGGTTAATATATTTTCCTTACTATCGGCATGACCTCTTCTTTATAATATGTGTTTCTGCTTGTGTGTGCTATCTGTCTCACTTAGATTTATAGTTTTATTAAATCTAAACCTCGTGCCAGTCTGTCAGGCTGAAAACCCTTTTGCTGCGTTAGAATTACGTTTAATTAGACTAACTTAGATAATTAAAATACTGATAGATTTAAGTGTTAACGTTCCACTCTTAGTGATCGACACCCTACTTACCAACTAACCTACCATCGATCGGGTAACTGCCCGTTAGTGTTTGTTATAGGTAAAGTCGGCATAAAATAAATAGTAAAACTTGAATACAAATATTACCTACACACAACGACACATCAGCGTATGAAGGAATCATAACAAGAAGGCGGACGCTTTAAGAAAGCTAGCCTCAATGACCTTCACACATCTTACAAAGGAAGTTTTAGTAGAAGTACTACCTAAAAGATCCATAGAAAGGGAAGAGGTTTCGGCCGTAGTAATTGAAGAAGAAGAAATTGGATGACACCAATTAGGGAGTATCTAATAAGCGGTATCTTACTCAAAGATGGCTAAAAAAATAAGAATCAAATCTCCCCATTACCGGATCATAGGTGACAACTCGTACAGAAGATCTTTCCTTTTGCTATGGCTATGATGTGTAGGTCCTAGACAAGCTTCAAAGGTTATTCATGAAGTACACGAAGGCTCGTGTAGTCTTCATGCTAGGCCCATTCAGTCTCTAAGATAACTAAGCTAGGCTATTATTGGCGTTCAATGAAAACTAACATGTTTTGGGCTAATTTGGATAAGAAAACAAAGAAAATGACCAAGTCACGAAAAAGTCTGGAAGGCATCTAGACGGCGTCACATGCAACAACGTGACACCATCACGTGTATTTTGGCATGGAGATTTGATGAATATTTTACATGTGACGACTTAGAAATATTACAAGGATGGAGAGCTAACGGCGTCACAGACCCTGACGGTGTCAGAGATTGCTTCGCGACGACGTCACAACGGCGAGACATCTAGAGAAGAAACCCTAATGACGGCGGGCTAACGGCGTTACACCCATAACGTGATGCCGTCACCTTTGTAAATCTATATATACTTTCGCATGTTTTCCTTTAAAACGGTAACATCTTTGGGTATTATCTTGGAGACACTTTGGTGAACGAATTTAGCAGCTTTTGTAAGGGTTTTTCAACCCCAAACCCTATGTTTAATTGAAGTTAAGTAATTCCTCTTTAATCATTCAATATGTCTATGTTTTGTTTGATTATATGTGTTGCTTTTCTTCTCTTTAACATGCTTGGCTAAATTATTTAGTGTTTGCTTAGATTGGATGAAACCAAGTTATTAATTATTGATTGTCGTCTCTTATTTAATTGGTTGCCTCGCGTTAGGAGTAGGAATACTGGCTTAAGTCTTATATGTATTAGCTTTTACATCCTACTAAACGCAACACTAGAGTCCACTATATGTTTTTCTCGTTGTATTTATTGCATGAATTGCGGCTTGTCGATAGTAAGAGTTTTAATGAGCCTTAAGATTCTTAAAGGAGACCTATATGTTCATAGAGTTAGGGACTTCGGCACCTCCCTATGACCAATCTAAGGAATACAACACTCCCATTAAAACAATGACGTGATAATTCGACTAATCAATAAGAGATAACTAGAGAGTAAAGATAATCTAAGTGAACACATTTACATATCATAAGAGTTACCACTTTACTTTTCCGCATTACTAGTTTAATTTAGTTTTTATTAGTTTAATTAGTAGTTTTAAACTCCCACTCTTCAAACCCCGAGATATTTTACTTGCTTTATAAAAAATATAAAAATATAAAAAGAATCATCCCTCACCTTTAGACCTATCTCGTCATACACTTCGGCCTTCACAACACTATTCCCCTAGAAAATGATCAATCCCCTGTGTCTTGCCCAGACTACACTACAACGGTTAGGTACACTGCGTAGGAGGATTGTAAAACTTCTTGAGGTTTATAATATCCGCATCAAGTTTTTGGCACCGCTGCTGGGGAATAGTTTAGGTTTCGATTTCTATCTCATTTAGGTCTACTCACTAGATTCCTATCAAGTGAGATTTTTCTTTTCTTTTTAATAGCTTTCTTGTAGCCTATCTTTTTTGTTTGTTACTTTTGTTCGTAAAACCCTTTCATTCGTCACAATGGCGGATAAAGTTCCATTTGAATCATTAACAATTGAGGAACAATTATTTTACACGAATAGACTTGCTACTTGTTGTTCCAATGAATTTTTGTGTGATCTTATTGATATCCAAGAGGAGATGAGTGTAAAGTTAGATAGGTTTGATGAATTATGTGCATGTGTAGCTTCTATTAAACAATCATTGTTAGGATCAACTCCTTTTATTGAGACCCTTTGGAAATTTTTTGAGGAAAGCCTCATAACTGTGAACCATAAGTTGAATGAAATTATGGGTTTGTATACATCGCAACTTGAGGAAACAAATGAGGAGGATTTATCCGACTATAGGAACCATGAACAAAAAGACCTAGTTTTTAAGACCATGGACTTTGAATCTGACCAAGATTGTGAGATGGTAGAAAATCTAGGTGTATGCGTGGGTTAGATTTCACCAAAACATATGACATGCATGAGGAATGCTTTAGGCAAACGGAACATAGTGATCAAATTATTGAGAGCAATTCTTATGAATCAGACCAAGAATTTGAAATGGCTAGAGAAGGATTTGAGATACTTAGGTGCGTATTTGGGTTAGATTATACCAAAAACACATGAGGAACATATAGATAATCTAGATACGATGGAGGATGAGGTGAAAAATCCAAGCCCATAAAGTAACCCACAAGTCCTACCATCATTTTAGGAATACACACCGCCCGTGACTTACCCGGAAGAATTAGAAGAGACCATAGGAACCCCAATGGAAGTAGAACCTTTTGGACCAAACATAACTAGAGGATGTAGGTTTGAATACTTGTAGTCATAACCTTTCTCTTATTTCTACGGATGTTCCTAGTTTTGATGAACCGGAGTCGCAACCAAAACCCTTACTAAATCTTCCATCCATAGATGTGAATCTAGGAATTGAAAAAGGCCCCGATCCACCCATCAAACCATATAGCTCGGGTAGTCTTAGCATGAAGGTAGTTGACTCTAAACCATGTAGAGTTGAAGCTAATATAGGAGTGAATCATGACCTTACATACTGATGAAGCGAAAAGTGTACCGCTTTTAAGGGGTCATTTAAGCCCTAAATCGTATTTATTTGATCAAATATCGCCCTAAATCGTTCCTTTTGTCATTTTAGGTACTTTTGAGGAGAAATCTGGAAAAGGAGGCATTTTGGACGTTTTTGGAGCATAAAAGTAAAGAAAACGACAAAGTCTCAAAATCTTGTTAGAAATTACCTTTGACGGCGTCAGGATTTACTCCAGACGGCGTCATGGCTTGGCAAAAGTGGTGGATGTGAAATTTACTCATGATAAGCCAGTGAAAATTGCATGTGAATTCTGACGGCGTCACGCTTTAACCTGATCAAGGGCGTCACGGCTTAATTCAAAGAGGGACGGCGTCACGTTCAAGGTCTGACGGCGTCAAGCCTTGATAAGCCAGAACGGATTTTGGAGAGCTAAAGAGGGACGGCGTCAGGAAGGTCATCCGGGAACCCTAGAAGCGGCGAGGTGACGGCGTCACACTCCATAACGTGACGCCGTCAGATCCAAAAGTCTATATATAGTTTTCTAATTTTTTGTCATTAGTGTGGAACTTAGTGTGGAATTTTTGGGAGAAAACCCTAAGACGATTTTAGCATCTTTTTCAAGGCTTTTTGCCTTGAGATCTTCCATGTTACATTGAAGATAAGTTATCAATTAATCATTCAATATGTCTATGTGTTGTTTGATTCTATCTTATTCTTGTCTTTTGATTAACATGTTAGGCTAGATTTATCTTGTGTTTGCTTAGATCTAATGAAACCTAGCTATTGATTATTGGTTATTAGTGTGTTATTAGTTGTATTGGATGATTGTTTATCTATGTTAGGCTTAAGAAAACTGGCTAACTTCCTATTCGGTAACTTGCTTGAACGTCTTAAGAAACATGAACCAAATGCGTACTAAAGGTTTTTATGGTTGTATTTAATGCACAAGCGAATTCTAGTGATCCCATGTTAGGAGCTTCCTAGCCGGCTCGACATAGGAGTGAAGTAGGAGCTTGTAGAGTTGGGGAAGTACGTACGCCACCCCACGAATGGTATTAAGGAATACACCCGTCATCCACGCGACTAATACACACTAATCAACCGGTAAAAGATAGTTAGGGAGTAAGGAAATCTAAGTAAACACATTTCTCTACACATAAGTTTTCACCAACTTTTTATTTTCAGTTATTTATTTTATTTGCATTTGTAGTAATTTGGGTTAGTTGACTAGCAACTAATTCCGCCCACTCCTTCAAACCCGAGATTTTACTTGCTTTCATAAAAATATAAAAACATAAAAAAGAATCTTCCTCAACCCTTAGACCTATTAGAGTAGTCTTTCATACCTAACGAACACTATTCCCTGTGGAGAACGATCAATCCCCCGTACTTACCACTACACTATACTACATCGGTCAGGTACACTGCCTGGTGGGGTTGTAAGCCTCTTGAGATCCCTCGAGAGGTAAAACCTGTTGTAAGGTTGCAAAACCACGCATCAAGTTTTTGGCGCCGTTGCCGGGGAATAGTTATTGTTTAGGTTGAATTTTTATTTTATAGGTCTACTCACTAGATTCCTTTCTAGTGAGATTTTTATTTTATTTTTCTAGGTCTTCTTTAGTCTATCTTTTTTCTTCGTTTCTTTGTTCGTAACCATTACCATTCGACATCATGGAAGATGGTAATATCCTTAATCCCAACAACCCACCACCACAACAACCACCACCTCCTAGAGCCCGTACTTTAGGAGAGTACGCCCGTCCTAGCCACCATGGCTATCGAAACACCATTGAGCTCACTCAAGGAGCCAATATCACACCCTTGCGATCCGACACCATCCGGTTGGTGCAAAGCGGATGCGCATTCCATGGACTTCGTTCCGAAGATCCTAATCAACATCTCAAGGACTTTCTCAAAATTGGTGATTCTATAGACCTTGATGTTGCCACTCGAGAGACGACCCGATTGCGTCTCTTTCAATTCTCTCTGCGGGACCAAGCTAGTCAATGGCTAGAGCGTCAACCCGCAGGATCCATTACCTCTTGGGATGATCTCACCACTCGTTTCCTTGCTCAGTTTTTCCCACCGGGAAGAACTACCAAGCTAAGGAATGATATCTTGATGTTCCAACAACGTCAAGGCGAAACTCTCTACGAGGCATGGACTCGATTCAAGGACTTACTCCAAAAAGTCCCTCACCATGGCATAGAACTTTGGCTCCAAGTCCAAATCTTCTATGACCATATCAATCTCTACACGAGGCAAACCATTGACCAATCGGCCGGTGGCAAGCTACGTGATCTAAGTGCGGAACAATCATGGGCTCTCCTAGAGGATCTTGCTCTTTATGACAACGAAAGTTGGAGTGATCCCCGTGATTTGAATAAAACGGTCAAGGCAATATCTTTGCCTTCGAACAATTCAAGCACTTCCGACCTTAGGATCATAGAACTTGAAGACCAAGTCAAGTTTCTTATGAAATCCTACGAGGCTCCTAAACCTTCAAGCCAATTGAACAAAATCACTTCTTCATGTGAATTATGTAGTGGTCCCCATGACACTCGTGATTGCATGGAACTCCCCGAACAAGCTTTTGTGGACTACGCATCCTCGCGTACCGACGGAGCGGGAGACAAGTGGTACACTTTCAAACCCGATCCAAACCATTATGGTGATTCATACAACCCCTCATGGAAAAATCACCCGAACCTTAGGTGGAAACAAAACCAAAACGCACAACAAACCAATTCTTCCAACCCACCTAATCGTTTCCAATCAAGCGGTTCCAACTCGAACCGTAATTTCAACAACAATCCTTCCGGCAATGGTAGTACCGATAACTTTGAAGGATTGATGTCTCAATTTATGGCATCTCAAGAAGCTCGTTTAGCCAAGTTTGAAGCCGATTTCAAACAAAAACAAAGCGAGATGACCAATAAGATTGACACTTTGTTGAAAGCCCTCAATGACCGAGAAATGGGAGCACTCCCTAGTAACACGGTCAAGAACCCGAAACTAAACGTCAACGCCATTTCGTCGGTTTCGTCTCCTAGTTCTTGTCCACAATATTATTCGGTCAATTCCATGAGCACGTGTTTCAAACAAACCCAAGTCGTTCCAAATAACCAAGAAGTTATGACATCCAAATTGGTCAACAACATAGTTGAAACACCTCCCACTCAAAACCTTGACGAAGAATTCAAGGAGCTCCACCTTGAAAGTCCGGTTATTGATGAGTTGGATGAAAAGAAGCTCAAGTTAGGCGAAAAAGGGACCGCCTTTGTTCAAAATAAGCTACCTAAGAAATTAGATGATCCGGGCTTATTTGTTCTACCTTGCAAGGTCGGTAATTCGGAGGCTTATGACACATTAGCCGATCTTGGATCAAGCCTTAACCTACTTCCGTTACCTCTCTACACCTCTCTAAAACTAGGAAAACTTGAAGAAACCGAGGTGATAATAGGTTTAGCGGATGGGAGTGTTGCTTACCCGGTTGGAGTAGTTAAGGACGTATTAGTGCACATTGGAAAACTAACCATTTTAGCCGATTTCCACGTCCTTGATATGGTTAGCGACCCTACATGCCCCTTGTTGATAGGTAGAGGATTTTTGGCGACCGCTAGTGCTATGATTGATTGTAAGGAATCTAAGATAGCGGTAGGAGAAGGAGATACTTGGTCAGTCTATGATGTTAAGAAACACGCCTATGATACTAGTGAGGAACCGACACCACATTGGTTAGAATCAAATAGGAGACCATCTAGATATGGACCTTGGATTGATAGAGACTTCATAGGACCCCAACGCCCATTTTACCTAGAAGAGGACTTTGTTAACCGAACACATACGGTAGAGCAACTCTTAGCTAGGGACACCGAATTGGATCCATTTGAAGACCCTCTAGTTTTTAGAAGGATGATTGAGTTCCTAGGAGTTTTGCCAATTAACCTAGGAATGAATAAGTGGACTTGTGAGGAAGATGATCATAAGTGGAATTGGGATAAACCACCCAAAGATGGAGATGGGTCATGGCATATTAAGATGACATTGTATGACCCGGATGGAGAGAAGTTTGAAAAGATATATCGTACTAAGCGGACCAATAGGAAACTTCAATCCAAGCTTAACGCTAAAGACGTCCTCGATGACGAGCTCACTTACATAGGGTAGAAGGACTTTGAGTCTAGCTACAAGACTCGTTAATAAAGAAAAGCGCTTCTTGGGAGGCAACCCAAGCAATCTTTATTTGCTTTGTGTGTTTATTTATTTGTTTGTTTGATTTTATTTGTTTTCGTATGTGTGTTTAATTTTTATTCTTATTGAATCATGTTCAAAACTAATTTGTGAAAATGCTTTATTTTGTTTTTAACTTCGTCTTAACTACATATAAAGGTATTTTGCAAAAGTTAAGTGTAAGGGAAATCTAAATTGGTTTATTAGAACACAAATGAACATGAATCGTAATAATATTAAATTAACATACATATTCGTATTTGTTTGAGTCAAATGCTTGTATCGAGTCATAGTGATGTTTTGCAGGATTTCCAGGAAGTAAGGTAAAGGTTTTTCCAGAAATTTTTCGGAAACTTAAAATGAGAATTTTTGTCAGGTCATTTCTGACGGCGTCAGGGTTTATAACCTGACGGCGTCAGATTTAATTTTCAGAAATTTTTGAAAGTTTTGTTTTCATAAAAGTTTTTATTAAATCTCCAACTTATAATCTCCAGGAATCTGCAAAATTATCATTCCACAAGCATTATATCTTTATATATAGATTTATCCCGCCGTTGTTATGCAGGTTTTCGTGTTTGTTTTCTCAGGTTTAACAGGTTATTTTGGACAAGGAAATGTTTGATGGATCAAGCTTATGGCGATGCATTAGTCATGGAGCTTCAACATTACTTTGGAAGAAGATCTAACCGTGTTACTTCATTATCTACCAAGCGAATCAGGGGAGTATTTGATTTCATTCTTTTACTTTATACTTTTACATCTTGTTATTTGAACATTGGGGACAATGTTCATCTTAAGTGTAAGGGGGGGGGGGGGTAAAAGTACGATTTTAGAGAATACAATTGCGCTTGATTTTTGTTTGTTTAATAGTTGATGTGTAATAAAACTGAGAGAAATACCTGTTAGGGTAATTTTAGTGCCAAATTTAAAATTTTTTACAACATATAGGAGTGAAACTTTGATCTTAATGAGCGTCTCACGGATAGGAGTTATATAACTAGCACAAAAACCGTACCACTAAAAAATTTTCCACCCCCAAATATGTGAGGTTCGCCCCTAGAATTGGTAGGAAAAGCATTTATGCTATGATGTGTGTACCGGTAGCACTTAGATTCTAGAACTTGCGTTAGGACCATTCCGAGGCCACAAGTGAGACTACATTCGTGTAGTTAGATTTACTACATGATAAGAGGCATTAGGATTAACCCATTGTTTTACACCTGTGTTTTTGTTATAATTACTTTGGCTACATTGGTCAAGTAATTCCCCCACACCCTTTGCGTTGTACTCATTTTTAGTACACGATACCCCTAGTACACCCCTCAGAGCCTATCTTTTCGTTTCGACCTTTAAGCATTTTACTTAAAGGAAGAATTTGTTACACCCCACTAAAATGTACACCCAAATCGCCTTAGCCTACCTTGTATGCACTCATTTTTAGTGCATTATTGTGACAACATTTGTTTAAACCCAAGTTAATTATCTAGTTGATTACATGGTTGCTAAGTCGAGTCATATCCTTGTACATATTGTTTTGGGACGATTGGGACTCATGGGTGAAGTACTAGTGTAATGGAGTAATGGGGAAGAACATCATTTACCCCCATATGTGCTAAATGTTTTAAAAGTACTCCAAGTTTTTCAATTATCTTAATTCGAGTCATTAGAATAGTTATTTGTAAAGTTATGTAAAAGTTCAAGTGTAAGGGGAATGCAACGCCCCTATGATGTATTATTTTGGATGGTAGGGCAAGAGTGTATGAAAAAAAAAAAAAAAAAAAAAAAATCGAAAAAATCAAGAAAAATAAAATAAAAAAAAAGTAGAAAAATCATACGGACTACCATCCCGTTTCATTTTATGTTTGTTTTATGTTTTTGTTATTTTGTTTTTAGTTTAAGATTGAGTCTAGTCTTGGCTTAGCAACATTGTATAGTACATGTAATTGATCAAGATCTTTAACTCGCCACCAGTAAAACATCCCTTATCCAACAAAACCGTGTTTTCCTTTTCCCTACACCTAACGTTATAACCCATGTAAAAGCCCTCTTTGATAGTTTATCTTAGGTGCTTACGCCTAGTGGAGGAGGTTTTCGATCCTTTCCCAAGCCTATGGTAATCTATTTGCTATGACAGGTAGTGAGAGATATTATCCGTTTTCATTTATGAGATTTATTTTGATGACACTTGAGAGATGTGAGTATCTAAACACTACTTGTGAGGTGCTAGTTTGTAATCTCCGTGCTTATTATGATTGAAGTGGAACGAATATTTGTTGTAATTACTTTTATATTAGCGTTAAATGACCCCTAACTTGTATTTTGATTAGAATAAAAGCGCATTTGCTTGAGGACAAGCAAATCTCAAGTGTAAGGGTATTTGATGAAGCGAAAAGTGTACCGCTTTTAAGGGGTCATTTAAGCCCTAAATCGTATTTATTTGATCAAATATCGCCCTAAATCGTTCCTTTTGTCATTTTAGGTACTTTTGAGGAGAAATCTGGAAAAGGAGGCATTTTGGACGTTTTTGGAGCATAAAAGTAAAGAAAACGACAAAGTCTCAAAATCTTGTTAGAAATTACCTTTGACGGCGTCAGGATTTACTCCAGACGGCGTCATGGCTTGGCAAAAGTGGTGGATGTGAAATTTACTCATGATAAGCCAGTGAAAATTGCATGTGAATTCTGACGGCGTCACGCTTTAACCTGATCAAGGGCGTCACGGCTTAATTCAAAGAGGGATGGCGTCACGTTCAAGGTCTGACGGCGTCAAGCCTTGATAAGCCAGAACGGATTTTGGAGAGCTAAAGAGGGACGGCGTCAGGAAGGTCATCCGGGAACCCTAGAAGCGGCGAGGTGACGGCGTCACACTCCATAACGTGACGCCGTCAGATCCAAAAGTCTATATATAGTTTTCTAATTTTTTGTCATTAGTGTGGAACTTAGTGTGGAATTTTTGGGAGAAAACCCTAAGACGATTTTAGCATCTTTTTCAAGGCTTTTTGCCTTGAGATCTTCCATGTTACATTGAAGATAAGTTATCAATTAATCATTCAATATGTCTATGTGTTGTTTGATTCTATCTTATTCTTGTCTTTTGATTAACATGTTAGGCTAGATTTATCTTGTGTTTGCTTAGATCTAATGAAACCTAGCTATTGATTATTGGTTATTAGTGTGTTATTGGTTGTATTGGATGATTGTTTATCTATGTTAGGCTTAAGAAAACTGGCTAACTTCCTATTCGGTAACTTGCTTGAACGTCTTAAGAAACATGAACCAAATGCGTACTAAAGGTTTTATGGTTGTATTTAATGCACAAGCGAATTCTAGTGATCCCATGTTAGGAGCTTCCTAGCCGGCTCGACATAGGAGTGAAGTAGGAGCTTGTAGAGTTGGGGAAGTACGTACGCCACCCCACGATTGGTATTAAGGAATACACCCGTCATCCACGCAACTAATACACACTAATCAACCGGTAAAAGATAGTTAGGGAGTAAGGAAATCTAAGTGAACACATTTCTCTACACATAAGTTTTCACCAACTTTTTATTTTCAGTTATTTATTTTATTTGCATTCGTAGTAATTTGGGTTAGTTGACTAGCAACTAATTCCGCCCACTCTTTCAAACCTGAGATTTTACTTGCTTTCATATAAAATATAAAAATATAAAAAAGAATCTTCCTCAACCCTTAGACCTATTAGAGTAGTCTTTCATACCTAACGAACACTATTCCCTGTGGAGAACGATCAATCCCCCGTACTTACCACTACACTATACTACATCGGTCAGGTACACTGCCTGGTGGGGTTGTAAGCCTCTTGAGATCCCTCGAGAGGTAAAACCTGTTGTAAGGTTGCAAAACCACGCATCACATACATACATTACCAATTTATGATTGATCACAAGAAACATTATGGGTTTAAACCTGGTTTACTAGGACAAAGTGGATTCCTAACTAGGAGTCTCTCGAAGTTGATAGAAGATGATCCCTTTTTAAGAGAAAACTTTGATTTACCCATTGGCCGAAATGAATTAGGTAAGGTTAAGATTAAAGAAGCACACCCTTTTAAGCATATAATTCAACCATCAATCTCTCATCATATTGTTCCCTTCCATCGGAATGGTGTGTATAGTTACTATCACCCGGACTTAATCCTAAGTGTAGGAAAAACTTCCTTTATATTCGTTAAATAAGGGTACAGTCAGGCTCGAGACTCGAAAAAAAACAAGCGCTTCTTGGGAGGCAACCTATGTTTTTAATTGTTTGTTTTTTATTTTGTTTGTTTGTTTGTGTCATATGTATGTTTAATTATAATTGTTTAATTCTCATGTTTCGATTGAATTTGTGAAAATGCTTTATTTTGTTTTTAACCTAGTCTTAATTGCATATAAAGGTATTATACAAAAAGATAAGTGTAGGGAAGTTCATATTTGTTTTAAAAGAATGAAATTCGAACATGAGAATTTACAATTTATGATGAGCATATATATTATCATATTTGTGTGTTTGTTTGAGTCAAATGCGTGTATCGAGTCACAATGATTATTTAGCAGAATTTGTAGGTCTTAATAATTAGATTTTTCTAGAAATTTTCCAGGAATCAAAACGTAATAATCTGTCAGGTCTATCCTGACGGCGTCAGGATTAACGCCTAATAACGTCAGGCACTGTAGCAGAACAGTTTTCCAGATTTTGTTTTTCTGTCGAAACTTAATTTTTGATAATTTCCAGATTTCTGTAAACATTTATTTTGTAAGCATTATATTTTATTTGCTTTCTAGGATTTAATTATATATATATATATATATATATATATATATATATATATATATATATATATATATATATATATATATATATATATAAAGTGTTTACCGCCAATTTCATGCGAGGTTTCGTGTTTTTTTTCTTAGTGATTTACAGGTTATATTGGACAAGAAGATATGATTATCCAATTATATGCATAACGAAGAAGTTTATTTTCTTGGAGGAGGATTTAACCGTATTTCATTCCATCCATACCGAGTTAATCAGGGGAGTATTAGTTTCTTTCATCTATTTTATTTTACCCTTTATCATAACTTTGGTACTTTTCAAGAACATTAGGGACAATGTTCAATTTAAGTGTAGGGAGGGTAAAAAGGGACACCTTAGAAACTAGAACTCATTTGATATTTGTCTTGTTTTTAAGTAATTGTGTAGTAAACCGAAAGAAATACTTGTGAAGGTAATTTTAGCACCAAATTAAAAAATTTTATGACATATACGAGTGAAACTTTAGTATTAATAAGCGTCTCATGGATATGAATTATATAGCTAGCACAAAAACCCTACCACTAAAAAATTTCCACCCCAAAAATGTGAGGTTCGCCTTTAGATAAATAAGAAAAAGCATTCACCTTTAATGCTTATGAGTGTACCGGTAGTATATAGATTCTAGAACTTGCTTTTGTGATGCATTCCAAGATCGCTAGTGAGATCGCATTCGTGTGATTAGGATTGACTAAATGATAAGAGGGATTAGGATAACCCTTGTTTTAAACCTATTTTTATAATTATATTGGCTACACCAGTCAAGTAATTACCCTACACCCTTGCTATGTACTCATTTTTAGTTCAAGATACCCCTAGTTAACCCCTCTAAGCCTATCCTTTTCACGGTTCTGGTGATATTTCGGTGGATTCCTAAATATTAATGAAGAACATTATTTACAATCTACCCCCAAATGTTACACCCAAATCGCCTTAGCCTTCCTTGTATGCACTCATCTTTAGTACATTATTGTTACAACATTTTTGTTAAACCCTTTGATAATTGTCTAGTTGATTACATGGTTGCTAAGTCAAGTCATATCTTGTAAATACAGTTTTGGGACGATTGGGACTCATGGGTTAAGTACTTATTGTTATGGAGTAATGGGGAAGAAAGTCAAAATTATTACCACCATGTGTACGTTAATGTTTTAAAGTACTCCACGTGTTTTCATCTTTGCAATTTGGGTCATTAGTTAGTTTTATTTATTTAAAAGTTCAAGTGTAGGGATGCAACTATAAATCCCTAGGTTATGGATGTATATTTTATAGATGGTAGGGCAAGAGTGTATGAAAACAAAACAGAAAAAAAAAAACATACGGACTACCATCCAATCTTTATATTTTGTTTAAGGTAAGAAAGAGTCAAGAAAAATACACACAAGAGTTAGAGTTAGTGAGTCGAGTCTTGGCTTAGCAACGCCATGTTTTACATGTGATTTACTTAGATAATTGACTTGCCACCTGTAAAATTCACTATATCCATAAAACCGTGTTTTCCTTACCCTTAAACCTAACGTTACAACCTTTTAAAAGTCTTATTTGATAGTTTATCCTAGGTGCTTGCGCCAAAGCGGTGGAGGTTTGATCCTTTATCAAGCCTATTGTAATCTATGTGCTATGAAAAGGTAAAGAGTGTTTTATTTTCCCGTTTCCATACATGTTATACAATTTATACACCCGAGAGATGTGAGAATCTAAACACTCTATGAGAGGTTCTAGTATATAATTTCCGTCCTTGTTTTGACTATTGTGGAACGAGTTGTGTTGTAATAACTTTTAAAACAATGCTAAATGGCCCCTAACTTGTAAATTGATTAGGATAAAAGCACATTGGCTTGAGGACAAGCAAATCCCAAGTATAGGGATATTTTATAACTATTTAAAACGTGCGTTTTTAGGGGGTCATTTAGTCCCTAAACCAGTACATATCTGATCAATTATTGCTCGAAATCGTTTCATTTCACCTTTTAGGTACTTGGGACGCGAAAGATGAAAACCGACATGTTTTAGGCTAATTTGGACAATAAAACAAAGAAAACGACCAAGTCACGAAAAAGTCTGGAAAAGGGATCCAGACGGCGTCACATGCAGCAACATGACACCGTCACTTGTAATTTGGCATGAAGATTTGATGCATATTTTACATGTGACGACCTAGAAAAATTACAAGGCTGGAGAGCTGACGGAGTCACAGACCCTGACGGTGTCACAACAGTGAGACAACTACAGAAGAAACCCTAATGACAGCGGGCTGACGGTGTCACAACCATAACGTGATGCCATCACCTTTGTAAATCTATATATACTTTCACATGTTTTCCTTTATAACGGTAACATCTCTGGGTATTATCTTGGAGACACTTTGGTGAACGAATTTAGCAGCTTTTGTAAGGGTTTTTCAACCACCAAACCCTATGTTTAATTGAAGTTAAGTAATTCCTCTTTAATCTTTCAATATGTCTATGTGTTGTTTGATTACATGTGTTTCTTTTCTTCTCTTTAACATGCTCGGCTAAATTAATTAGTGTTTGCTTAGATTGAATGAAACCTAATTATTAATTATTGATTGTCGTCTCTTGTTTAATTGCCTCGCATTAGGAGTAGGAAAATTTTCTTAAGTCTTATATGTATTAGCTTGTACATCCTAATAAACGCAATACTACAGTGCACTAGATGTTTTTCTCGTTGTATTTATTGCATGAATTGCGGATAGTCTATAGTATGAGTTTTAATGACCCTTAAGATTCTTAAAGGAGACCTATACGTTCATAGAGTTAGGGACTTCGGCACCTCCCTACGACCAATCTATGGAATACAACGCGCCAATTAAAACAAGGATGTGACAATTCGACTAATCAATAAGAGATAACTAGGGAGTAAAGATAATATAAGTGAACACATTTACCTATCATAAGAGTTACCACTTTACTTTTCCGCATTATTAGTTTAATTTAGTTTTTATTAGTTTAATTAGTAGTTTTAAACTCCCACTCTTCAAACCTCGAGATTTTTTACTTGTTTATAAAAAATATAAAAATACAAAAACAATCATCCCTCACCTTTAGACTTATCTCGTCATACACTTCGGCTTTCACAACACTATTCCCTTAGAGAACGATCAATCCCACGTGTTTTGCCGATACTATACTACAAAGGTTGGGTACACTGCCTAGGAGGATTGTAAAATTTCTTGAGGTTTACAATGTCCGCATCACTTCGCCCCTTTTTGAAAGGGTCAGCCAGTCACCAGCAGGGCCTTGGTTAAGGAAGCCCCTTAGAAAATCTAATGAAGGCTCCAATCCATAAGCTTTACACATAACGATGAATGTGATAAGTTTGGTTGTTCAAATAGGATTGAACCTCGAGATATGTACATCACAATATTGCAAAACCTCATAGAAATGCTTATGAAGAGGTATTCTTAAGTTTTACTGAAGGAACGTATGTATATATATATCCCCACATACACTTTGGGGGCATCAAAGATAGATTGATCCTCGGTAGGCAGAATAATCTTATGCTCTTTAAGAATGGGATATTTTTTCAAAAAGTCAGCTAATCTTTCCCTACACAAAGTACATTTTTGAATCCTAATAACGCATTTTGCATCCATCACACAAACTGACTATTTAGAAGATATAAAGAATAAAATTACCTTTCTTAATCGGAAGGCTTGATGGGTGGGGATGTGTGAAAAGGGAAGCAGAAGCGAGCTATTTAGGGTTTGGAAAGGTAGCCGTATTTATAAAGGAGTGATGAAAGGTTTTTTAATCCTACAGGTGTTCGATAGGTACAAGTTATCCATATTTGAAAAACTCCCTTTTTAAAATTTGAAATGACGTTTGATCGATTCGCGAAGCGGATCCCACTATTCTCGCTCCTACCGAGGCGAGCAAGTTGTAGATCTTAGTTAGTACAGTGATATCCCGCTTTTATTATGGAATTTAAATTTCAAAAGCACCTATCTGGCATTTACTGTAGCAACGGAAGATAGTACGTGTATTGGAGTCGAAAGCAATGCATTTCAAGATGTATCTGCATCACTTTCGACTGGGGGGCTTGACAACGTACCCTCCGAACTGCTTGAAGGCCTCCGTTTCAAACATGTTCGAAAGCTACATCTCGGACCTCAAGTTAACCTCTTAAAATCTCTTTTGGCGTCAAACTACTTATTCACAGTAGTTACCACTTGGGAATTCACCAATCGAAGCCTCCCACCCTTTGGGGTGGATCCTTCGAAGATAATAACATAGAGGAGAACCTTGATCTGGTCATGCCTACGTTTCTCCTTTACCTCAACTTTCCCGCTAAGGTTGAGAACATGGGTCACTAAGCCCAGCGGTTAGCAGAAATCGTGGGACACCCCCATGATCGCCGAAACGTGTGCAACAGCCCTTCAAGGCCTATTTCTTCCCCTATAAATAGCTTGGAAGGGTCATTGTTTATGGTACGTGATAAGGATTTCAAACATACCTTTTTAAGGGGTCATTTAGTCCCTAAATTCATATGTATTTGAACAAATATTGCCCTAAATCGTTTCTTTTGTATTTTAGGTACTTGGGACGTATAATATGAAAACTGACATGTTTTGGGCTATTTTGGACGAAGAAACGAAGAAAAACGACCAAGTCGCGAGTCTGTCAAGAATGGGCTCCTGACGGCGTCACACATTACACGCGACACCGTCACTTGTATTTTAGGACCAAAATTCAGAGCAAAGATTACACGAGATGGCTCAGATTTTTTATTAAGTGACGGCGGCGGATACGGCGTCAGAGATCTAAGGCGACACCGTCATAACGGCGATTCAGCAACAGACGAAACCCTAATGATGGCAAGCTGACGGCGACACAACCAATAATGTGACGCCGTCACACTTGTAAAACTATACATATTTTCGCATGTTTTTCATAATTCGTGTAACACTTTAGAGAGGCAAACCCTAGATAAATTTTATAGCTTTTCTAAGGCTTTTACAGCCCCCAAAACTCATGTTTCATTGAAGTTAAGTAATTCATCTTTAATCATTAAATATGTCTGTGTGTTGTTTGATTATATGCTTTTCTTTTCTTCACTTTAACATGCTAGGCTAGATTTATTAGTTGTTGCTTAGATTGAATGAAACCTAGTTATTGATTATTGATTGTCATCTCTTGTTTAATTGGTTGCCTCGCGTTAGGAATAAGAAAGTTGGCTTAACTCTTATATGTACTAGCTTGTCCATCTTATTAAACGTAACCCTAGAGTGCACTAGTTTTTTGTCCTTGTATTTATTGTATGAATTGTGGCTTATAGATCATAGAAGACTTAATAGACTTTAAGCTTTTGTTGTTCCCTTTACACAATTAGTATTAACTAAGTAGTTATACTAATAGTGTCCCATGGTGAAGTGACATAACGACAAACTTAATAATAAGATAAGACATAAAAGATAAAGGACAAGAGTTTATCAACGTTTAAATTCTAATTTGAAGTTAATCAAAGAATCTATACCCAAGTGTGTGCGGAATAACACTTGGGATTGAAATGACAAGTATGGTTATCTCCTCTCTAAACTTAAGCTAAGCTTAAGTACAACTATGCTAACTGGTTTCAAACAATTTATATCTCAAAAGGAATTCACAAAAGGGAAATAATGTGAAAACCCGAGGTTCGTTGTCCCGATTGAAGATTGAATGGAATTGTGATTTCGGGATCGTGAAACGTGAAGTGAATAGTGAAAGAGTGGGATATTTTGGATTTTACACTACGAATATGAAGTAACAAGTAAAAACAAGCTATTAAACTAAGGGGTACAAGTATGCTAAGCACACGATTTTAAAAATGAAAATTGAACTTTTAAAACGAACGCTACGAATTTTAAAAACGTATTTAAAAAGTGAAATCCTAAATTATAAGTCCTAAAAATGAAAAATGATTTTCCTAAATTCTAAATATTAAAAGAAAATTTTTAGAAAAAAGAAATAAATTTTTTTGACTTTTATTTTATTTTTTATGAATTTAAAACTAAAAGAAAGAAATTAAATGATTTAAAATAGCAAACTATTTTGGAAAATTATGAAATTTTGCAGAAAAATCTTAAATGATATTATGAAGCTAGGAAAAATGAAATTAGAACTTGGATAAACACTAATAAGCAGAATGGGCCAATAAGCAGTTTGATTTAAGCAACAAAAATAAGCTATAGATCACCAAAAATTACCAAAAGCTAGAAAATAGATTATCACACTAATTTAAGCTTAACACAACCAATGGATACCAAATAACTCAAGAATTAAGCCAATAAGCTGCTGCATAGTAGACAAATTAACACAGAAGCAAATGCTAAATCACCTACTTTGAACAGCTCCATAAGCTGAGGAAAAGCTTATTGGGGGAAACCAAAGGTATATTCTAAAAGCTTATACCACAGACTACTTAAAAACCAAAAATGGCCAAAATCTAAGTTCAATTGCTTATTCAATTAAGCTCTAGATCAGATGGTAATGAAAAAAAAAATGTATGCAGGCTCAGGGCAGATCTGATGGGCTATTTGCAGACCTATATTAAGCTATCTATTAAGCTTTAATTTGCAATTCAAGCTCAGAACCAAAAAGTTGATACTACTAACTCTTAATAGACCAAATTTCATGCAAAGATCTCAAGTGAATAAGCAGATAAGAAGCAGGAAATAAGCTGAGTTCAGCAACTTTAGTGCAGGTCTGCACTTATGTTTCTGATGCAGCCGAGATGATATTTGGCCCTAAATTCTTTCAATTCTAGGTTACACTTAACTAACTCTTGGATACTGACTTTACCTACTGAAATGATCCTAAAAATACCAAAAGTGTGGAACAAATAAGCCTCAGCTTATGTGAGGCTTATTGAGGCAGCTCCTACTTCTAATATTGCAACTATGGACTAAAAAAACCTCAAATCAATCCAAATTGCTTAAAACCTACTAAATACTGCTTATATAATCCACAATAAACTCAAACAAATCTCATACAACTACAAGTGAATAGTAAAAGCTACTTGTGACAAAAAACAACCTAGATCCAAACACTCCCTTAAATTCTGAGAATGCTTAATTTACACTACAACTAGCAGATTTAAGCTACAAAATTGACTTATCTATGACCAACTAAGCTACTTATCAACTAAAAAGCAAAAGTCAATTAATAATAAGCACTGAAATAAGCTCAACAGATTAATGCAAAAATTAGAGCTAAATTAAACTTACAACACTTTTCAGCTGAAACAATAAGGAACCAGTACTTCACATATCCCAGGCTTGTTTAACACAAGCCAAATATACCCAAATAAGCCTTCCAAGTCAGCTTATTCTTCAAACTGCTTATTTGACCAAGTCAGTTGACTTTTGTTGACTTTTGGTAATTTGTGAGACTGAGTTTGATTCAATACCTAATAAGCTTAACCAAAGCTATATGAAGCTAGATTAAGCTTAAACTAGTAGAAAAACAGCTTATTAAAGCTGGCTTTTTTGAATATTTTTGTATTTTTGAATTTTTTTTTTCAATATTTTTGGATTTATGAAACAACTTGAACAATTATGAGATATTAAAGCTGAGATAAGTATAATAAGCTACTGAAAGACTGAATAAGCTAATATGAGATTAAAAGCTTAAATAGAACAGAATCAAAGGAGACTAAAATTAAACTTTCATTAATCAAACTTTAAAAGTTACAAAAGAACAATTGAAATTACAATTCAGAAAATCATTTTAACAGCATAACAATACTAAAAAACTAACTACTAATCTGAGGAGATGAGAGGGCTATTTATAGCCGATCCTTGAATCTTCTAGGGCATCCATGTCAGCAATCCGTGCCCTCTTTGTGCTTCTTTGAATCGATATCAACCCTCAGATTTCCCTTGATCATCACTCATTCATTTCTCGCCCTTGGATTAAACGGCCACGCACTCCCAGCCAATAGGAGGCCTCCATTTCGCTGACATGTCATTCCTGACATGTCAGGAAGCTCCTAGATTTCCGTGCAAGGACTAGATTGCCCTTAATTGTGGTAATTGTATAGGGTAATTTTTCAAGGGTTCATATGGGTAAATTTGGGGAAGAACAGGTAAAAAGGCGGGTAAGGTTTGTATTTGACCAGTTAATTATTAGTTGGTTGACCCGGGTTTTGTGAGTTGGGTAAATGGGTTATTTCGGGTTAGCTAAATTTGGGACCGGGTTTTGTTGATAAGTGGGTTATTCATTGGGCTGAAATGGGCTGTGGGATTTTTGGGTTAATGGAATGGCTTGGGTTTATTTTGGTGGATTGGATTTAATATAGATCCGGTTGTAAGGTTTAGAGTTAGGATTTAGTTTTGAAATAAATTTAACTCTAGGGACCAAACCTGCCATGTGAATAAAGTTATGCAAGGACTGATTTTGTAATTTTGGTAAAATCCAAGGGCTGTTTTTGTCATTTGATGAAACTTTGAGGATTGATTTTTGACTTTTGAACATAGGCTTTGACAAATTGCTTCCCGTCATCGGCTTTTGACCTTTTCCAAATCTCGTGCTCGTTTTCCCGGATTTTGCTTGATTTTGTCCCTATTTCACGATATCCGTACCTGCATAGAAACAAACACAAAAACACAATATCTTTGGCATTTATGGTTATTTTTTGGTCATTTTGGTCTGTTTTCGGTCAAATAAAGGTATGTGTTTATGCACATACCAAAATCCCCCCAGACTAAGATATTGCTGTGTCCTCACGCAATGTTACGAAACCACGTTTTTGAACCTAAAATTTTTCAACCTCTTTTTACTAACTTTGAAAAGTAGCAAAATATTCAAAAGAGATTAAGAAATCTGAAGTTCTAAAAACTCCCCGATTTTCCTTTTTATTCTATTTTTGTATTTTTCTATTGTGACGGTTTTGTTGACAATCATTATCTTTCAATAACTTTTAGGGTCATCGAGTAGGAAACACGACTCATAAAGTAGTGACCGTACGGATAAAATTCGTCGTTCCTGATTTTTCACGAGTCCCTAAACTAAGCTTAAGAATGAAATCATTGTCTATTTACAAGTTAGATGCCAACAATACCCATGGAAGTTACTTGTGTAATTACATCTTGCTCCCATTTTCCTATTTTGCCTCTATTTATTTTATTTTTGGTGAGAAATGAATTGCTTCATATTCTCGTTTCGATATGTTTTTAGACCGATAAAGATACTAAATTAAGACGCTAAGTAGTTCTTAATCTTCTCTCGAGAACCGTTGCTTTGAAAATGAGGTCCACATCAAGGTTTTTATTTATATTTTTGCATTTTTTCTATTTTTTCATTCATTACCATTTTTTTTATTTTTTTATTTTTTTTGAGACTAAAATTTCACTTGCGTACCCTAAACGACGGAGCTTCACGGTTAAGTTCCAAGACCTTACACCTTCCGGAATAAAGGATCCAAGGGCCGTTACAACGGAGTGTTCCAAGACTCTAGACATTCCTGAAATGAGGATCCAAGGTGGTTAGACCAAGACCTCACACATTCCTGAACTAGAGGTCTAAGGGCCGGTGCAAGAGGGTAGCCAAGACCTAAACGCCTTTCGGAAATAAGGATCCAAGGCCCGATCTCGAATCCGTAGCTTAGAGCACTTAACTTATTATTATTAAAATTATTTATTAAGTAACCTTGATGTGTACCTAATTTTTAATGCAAGGATTCTTTTAAGAAGACCAAAAACTAATCATTGGAAAAACCTAACATCTTTAATTATTCTTGCAGTTATATATTGTGAAACAATTTTGTGGGAGCAAAAGGCCACAAGTAATTTCGATGAGCTCTAAAGAGAACCAACTACTCCACGTTTAGCATCTAACTTCTAAATAAACTCTATCATTTCTCGTTCTTTGCAAATTTAAAATCTTAAATAATAAGATCCGCGAATGCTTAGCCTTATAATCCAGCCATGCATATATAAAGTCGATACGGGAACTTGCAAACTCTTAAAAAGAATTCGCATTTTATAGCTCCTAGTGTAAAAGACTAGCACGAGCTTATAGATTATAAATGGTTAAGGGGACAAGCTAGGGCTCAACACGCCCGATCAAGTCAGAATTTTATTCCTACTCTCACCAGCGAAAAGTTAACAAAATGTCAAAATTTATTATATTTTTGCACAAAATTTTTAAAATTTTTCTCATTTTTTGGACTTTTTTCAATTTTTTTTTCAATTTTGGAGGAAAAACGGGGTTGCATGAGTAAACGGCAAAAATGCAAGGCATAAATCAAATCGAAAGATTACCCCCCCAGACTAAAACAAGACATTGTCCTTAATGTCTTAAAGGTAAGGGTTCTCCTAAATAAATCTAAGGCCGTTTATTAATTATGCCAAAGATAAACGTTAGACGATAAGATTAAGGATATCGGATGAGCAACGAATGATGAAACTCGAGTGGAGAGAAGTAAACCACGAGCACGAGAGTCTTCATTATTCGGGCAAATCCTGGATATATACAAAAACACCGAAACACAAGAAATGGAAGAGGTAGCCCTCCTCACTACACTTTATTAGAAATAAAGAAGATAGAAGGATAAGCATGAGGTGCCTCCCACAAAGCGCTTGTTTTTGATCGAGTCGTATAGCTTAGACTCGCCCTGAATTTAATTGTTCTTGGGGGAGCAATTGGAAGAGATAATCTAAATCGGACTTTCATTCAAGATGTTTGGATAAACATTGAAGCATATGAAAGTTCCACTCCGATGAGACACCCACGGTATTTCAATAGTGAAAACTATTAGAAATGATACCGGGGTCAAAGATAGTATCCTCACTCCCAACGGAGTGAAGCAGAGGAGAAGTCACATCATATGTGAGGAAAAGGAAGAAGGTCATGATAACAATCATGATTAGTTCATCATCTTCAAAAGGAGACTTCATAATTTTCCTATTATGAATCTCATCATTTAAGTACTTTTGTTCAAGAAATGACTCGGGTGGGAGGGTCGGGATTAAGTCATCAATAAGCAAATTCTCAAGATTGAGAATGCCTCCCCCCGGGTCACACAAAACATCTTTGACTAGTTCAAAGTAGAAGTGATCATACTCCGGCGGAGATATGATGTGAGTGAGTTCATCGGAGAACTCCTCATGATCAAGATCAAAGGTAAACGAATCATATTCTGGAAGAGAGAAATCAGCATGAGAAGTGGTACTGCCACTACTCGTCTCTTCTGTGAAATCAAAACTAAATGATTCATAAGCCGGGAGAGAATACTCAGGATGAGAAGTGGGATTGCCACAATTCTCCTCAAAGTAAAAGCTCTCATACTCTGGTAAAGACTCCTCGAGCTCGGGCTCCAGAGGATCTAACGGCTTATCAACATAAACATCCATTGGGGGAAGAGAAAGGGATGGTTCATCGGATATCATCTTTTCAATCAAAGGGATATCTCCCCCAGACTACTTTCTTCATTCACTGATGAAATCGGATCATCATTGAAGAAAACCTCGGGCTCTTCCATAGTGATATTACTTCTTTCACTCGGTGTGAGAGAAGGGGAAGAGTCGGAAATGATGGATTCTGGAGATGAAATAGAATTGTTATTTGAAGAGAATTTAATTTCATTCACAAAGTCGACAATCTCAATACGATAAACCGGTTTCGGAGGTGGGACAAGTGGTGTGCTCTTAGAGCTAGCAATGTTCACCACTTCCGTTGTGGTCTCCGATTCTTGTTCATCATAATCAAGAACACTCTTAACTTCCGTAGCACATCTTTCAAACCATTTGCTCGAACCAGGAGTAATTTTCATGGCTTTGAGCTCAGCACATTTTTCTGAAATACTCTTAACCGTGAATCCTGAAAGTGTCAGATCAATTCTTTTTTAAGCAATTGTGGGATCTGATTTTTGATCAACCGAAGCAATGTTGCATTTGGTGGTTTGAGATTTCGAGTTCTGATTAATGTTAAATGTGACTTTTTCATTATCAACCCGCAGTGTTATTTCTTCACCATAAACATCAATCAGAGCTCGCCCGGTCCTCAGGAATGACCTTCCAAGAATTAGAGGAACCCGGGGGTCGGCATCAAAATCTACAACCACAAAATCGGCTGGAAAATGGAACTTTACGACCTTGATAAAGATATCCTCGGCTATTCCAAGTGGACGAGTTATGGTCCGGTCCGCAAGCTCGAGGGTCATGCAAGTGGGGGTATATTCGGGCAGAGAAAGTTTTTTCCAGACGAAAAGCGGCATTAGGTTGATGCTTGCACCAAGATCGGCCAAGGCGTAGCATTCAACCATTCCCGGAAATTCACATGGAATGAGAAATTTTCCGGGATCTCCAAGCTTTTCTGGGAGCTTTTTATGGAGAACCGCTGAGCAATTCTCGTTCAGAGGAGTTTTTGCCAGTTCAAATAATTTTTCATTATTATTCAATAAACCTTTGATGGTAGAAGCAAACTTAGGCATCAAAAGCAAAGCATCCGCGAAGCTTATGTCAAAATGCAATTCTTGGAGGATTTGAAAGAATTTCTCCATTTGATTTGAAGCTTTTTCGCGAAGCTTTTGATCATTCAATCTCGAAGGATAAGGAAGTTTTGCTTTTATAGGAGCTACTTCGGGCTCAAAAACAACCTTTGGTTCAGACAGCTGGACAACCAGAGGTTGGACGTATTTGGTTCTTCCGTTATTAGTAGGAAGTTTCGTGTCCTTTGTCACCTCGGTCTCATGGACGACTACCTTGGGAGGAAGAGAAGAAGCGGTAGTCGGAGCCGTGGGTCCATCACACTACAAAAAAACAGGCTTTCAGAGACTGAATTTCTAGGGACTGATGTATCAGTCGCTGATACATAGCATCGGTAACTGAAACATCAGTTACTGATACTTTTAAGGACTGACCTTTTATTGACTGATTGCGGCGACTAAAAATCAGTCCTCGATTCAGTGACCTCATATCTGAGACTAAATTACAGTTACTAATATGCCTGTACGAGAAAAAAATTTGGAGGCAAATTTGTTAGTGACTGAATAAGGGTGACAATTCAGTCCCTAGTACATGTACATCATATCTAAGACTAAATTTCAGTTACAAATATATTTGCACAATAAAAAATTTTGGCGAAAAATTTGTTAGTGACTGAATAATAGTCACAGTTCGGTCCCAAATACATGGAGATCATAGCTAAGACTAAGTTTCAGTTACAAATATGTCTACATAATAAAAAGGTTTGGAGGGAAATTTTTTAGTGACTGAATTTTAGTCACAGCTGCGTCCCTATTACATGGACATCATACCTAAGACTAAAATTCAGTTACAAATATGTTTGCGCAATAAAAAAAGTTTGGGGGGAAATTTGTTAGTGACTAAATTTGAATCACAACTCAGTCCCTAATACATGGACATCATAGCTAAGCCTAAAATGTATAAAAATAGATTAAAATGTACTAAAACGTTTAAAAACGGACGAAAACTTATAAAAACGGCTTCTACTTTACACACCACGTAGACCATCAGATTGCCTTTACGGGTTCTCACAACCCTAAAGGTCTCCTTATAAATACTAGACCATTTTATCGAAATAGTCCAAGCCAATCCCAAGCAACATATCCTGCCTTGGGAACTCCGCATTCAAGTCTATTATCCTCTAGGGTAATTGACACAAACCAACTGAGCCGACTCGTGAGCGTTACCCCAACTCGTGACTCTTGTTACATTTTGGGGTCTTTACCGAATGTGGGAAACCGAACGGTCGACCAACCCAAACCCTCAATACATATCATACGTAATTGTTGAGTTTATCCATATTTACTTCCATCTATGTGTATGACTTGATTTTATCTATAGGATAAGCTTTGGATGTTAAGTAATTTTACATTGATATTCATATGTTTAGACGCCTCACGTATGAGTGATTAGGGATACACAAATGTCACTAATCGCATAAACGCTTGTCAGACTATTAGGTTAAAGTAGCTAGTTGTAAACACTAAATTAATAAATAGCTAGATGACAACTAGGATTAGTTTGTATCGCAAATGAATCTCAATGATTAGTTGAGAACTTAATGAGTGTAGATTAGTAAACCATTATCACCCTGTTCAAATCGGCTACTAATAGACGTACGAGTTATAATTGTATTATATTTAATCTTAAAATAAGTTACTTATGAATTGTCACAATATTTAACTTCAAAATAAAATTATTAAAATATTATTACCCGTTATAATATCTGGCTAAACCCCGTGCGTTTATGAGTTCTAAAACTTAGCTTATCGGGTCAACCCGATAGACATGATAACCTAATAGGGTCGGGTTAGGGTCCTAATTAGTTTATTGTCGGGTTATCGGGTCAACCCGATAAACCCGATAAGATATAATGACATATTAACAAATCTTAAATTTTTTAACAAAAACCCATTAACAAGTGTTTTTTTCATAAGTAAATGTATTTATTTATGAATGTATCGAGTTTTTCGAGCTGAATTCAAATATTATCTTATAATTCAATCATAATAGTTTAAAAGACAAGTCATTCCAAATAAATCTAGTTTTCCGAACACTTTTTTATAAATGTAGAAATACACTTTGGTACAAATTTGTTTGACATAATTTATATCTATATAAATATTAATTTTAATTAGTTCTTATAAACAAAATTATATAAAAAATGTGAGGCTAAAATAAAATTTAGATATTTTTTATACCAAAAATATTTGGCTCTTCCTTCTCCGTCTCATTCTTCCCTCTTACAATTTTTCCCAAAATCAAAACCCCAAAATTTCCCTCTTATTTCTTCATTTTTTTGGCTAACTACCCCCATCTCTCCTTATCCAATCACTTTTCTTTTCCATTTTCCATTCAACACCAATACCAATAGACTCGGCTATTTCCCACCATCTGATCCTTCCCCATCTAATATATCTAATCTTTATAATGTATCTAATCTCCAATTTCCCCTAATTCCTAAAAATTTAGAATGCCCGCTCTGTTCTCCCGCCTACTTTTTCCCCAAAAATTAAAATCATCCCTCTTTCTTTCACTTTTGTTTGCTATCTCAGTTAGTCACTTTTCTTCTCCCGCCTCACTCCCACTCTCCCATCTCAGTCCACTACGCCACCATAAACACTAGAACATCCTGTTGCTCTCACACGATATCCGACATAACTTATCTTCATTGCTGGAAACGCAACCACTCCTCTGTCTTGGGTAACTCTTCTTAATTAATTAAAGTATCTATAATTGCTATGTAAAGATATAAACTTATGTTGTCACGTGGGTACTGTTTTTGACTATACATGGCTGATTTTGACTTTTTCGTGTTTGATTTTGACTATAGGGATTGACTTTGGCTTAGTGGTTCAATTGATCTATGTTGTAAGTGTGTTATTTATGTTCATTGTTATATCCCTTGAGTAAGGTTTGGCCAGTAACATCTATGGAGGGTGGAAATATGGTATGCTTGTATAATGTTTATGTGACTAAATACTTGGCATTTTTATTTTTGGAGTCTTCTAAATAGTTGCTATTTAAAATGTTTACTGACATATGTAATTTGTCCAGGTTGTATATTGGACGTTAAAGGGGGGTTTATTGAAAACATTTAGAAGCTAATAAGATCCATTTAAAGGTATGTTTACTAATAGAAAATGATCCTTACAATTAATACTTATTGGTGTGTATTCTTATTTTTTTAATGGTATTTGTAATTGCAAGTTTTTGTTGCTGTAATTATTTTCATGCTTCTGAGTATGCCTATGTATTAGAAGATAATTTATAGTTACATAAATGGTGAAAGTAGTCAAGTAGAAACAAATGTTGATACAATGTAAGGAATACTTTCTTTTATATATATAAACATGTGTATGTTTAGTTAGATAATCATTTTTACATCATTGTGAAGCCATTTACTTACCTGTTAAGTAGTTATTAGCATTAATATCATAGTTACTGTTGTAGTGTTGTTACACTTATTAATTTATTATGTGTTTGGGTGTTTGGGATTGCTTATGTAAATAACTAGTGTGCATTTCGCTATTAGAATTAAAAAAGCACATTCGAGTGTTTGGACCAATTCCATGGCCCAGGGAAAGGGAATCTAAGAAAAAGAACGACGAAGACATTCTCGATTGGCTAATGATCCTAATGGCCATCACGTTATTCAGTATTGCTTGATTCATTTCCCTAGTGATGTTAATGAGGTATTCATGTTCTTTTATGTTTTTATAGCCATCAAGTGTTAATTTATGTTATGAACTAAAGCCTAGACAAAAGGAACATCTAATCGCTTTCAGTAATGTGAAGCTATTAGAAAATCGTTCACATGAATGGATTATAGAGGTGGTTATATGTTTTTAATGGTATAGCTTGGAAATTGACCATCATTTAAATCGTGAATGGCATGTAATCTTTCATAAGCAGGGGTGGCTATGTCATATTCTCTGCCTCCAATTTTTAATCGATAGCTTTAGATAGTTTTACAGCGTGTATAAAGCATTGGCGTTATAATAACTCATACTTCGTTGGTCTGATGTTGCAAAGTGGCTGTCAATGTGGTTAGAACCTGTGATATTCTGGTAAATAAAGAACTGACTTTACATATTGGCATTTTTGTAGAAATAAATTTGGATTCGTAAAACTTATTCTATGTTTTTATTTGGCATGAAAATATACTAATGTTGTTTGAGCAAAGATTGATCAATTAATATTTATGTTGCCTTTGTCAGCCTATTCTGAATGAAATAGCAGGCAAGTGTTATGATGTTGCGACAGATAGAAGTGGTTGTTGTGTGCTGCAGGTGTGTATCAAGCACTCTCAAGGAGAAGTGAGAACCCGTCTGGTTGCTGAGATTTTGGCCAAGGCAATACATCTAGCTGAAGATCCCTATGGGTTCGTATATCTAAAATTCTAATCCTGCTTCAAACTTGTGTGTTTTGCTTCTTTATGAGTTATGACTAACATCATTATTTTGTTTAGAAACTACGTGCTGCAACATATGGTCGGGTTAAAAGTTCCAGAGTTCACTGCACAGCTCGTGAGACGGCTTAAAGGGAATTTCACATCTCTTTCATGCAACAAGTTTGCTAGTAATGTTGTTGAGAAATGTTTGATTGACTCGGGAGAAGAAATCTCAAAAAAAATTATTATGGAGTTGATCACAAGCCCAAATCCCCCGTTGCTTCTTGTTGATCCCTATGCAAACTTTGTTATCCAGTCTGCATTAACGGTTTCCACGGTTAGTTCTTTCTTTAGCTCTGAAGGCTTTTCTTAAAATGTCTTACAATACATTGACATTCAGGTTCTTTCTACTCTTTCAAAGTGATTAAACCTGTATGCGTCTTTAATCCTGTCACACTTGCAATGTTCATATAATTAGAATGGCCAAACACTGAAACAGTCAATTAGTAGATAATTACAATTTATTAAGGCAGAAGCACACAACTACTGTCTCGTATAGTTTAAATCTTTAGTAATACATAATCAATATCAAAACTTACATCCAAACACCATTCTTTTAGAAAACCACATGAGCTCTTATTATGTACTTACTAATTAGTCCTCACTTTCATAAAAATTCACCGGCCAATGTTTGACTATTAATCAAATGTCTAAAAATAGATTGCTAGCATTAAAAGAACAAAGGAATTTTTCACACGCCAACTAATATCAAGTTACTAATGCGTAATTTAATATTTTTGGAACCAGCCAACAACTTATTAAAGTGGATATTATTGTAGTGTTTGCATGACTTTGTGTGTTGATTAAAGTGGATGTAATTTAATATTTTTGGAACCAGCCAACAACTTATTGCTTCTTTTTTTACCTTATCTGAAAATGAAATACATTAAAAAGATCTTTTTGTTGGACATCAAAATGCCTTTTTGTATTAATACCATCTTACAAATTTGTGCAATACAGGTCACCCACAACCAAGTTATTGGCGTTGTCTTCCAAGGACGGTTATTGTACACTTGTAGAATTTGAGAACGCTGAACTGGGATTACCCGTCTCTTTTTTAGGTTCCTTTTCTTGTTTCTAAGCTCTTACATTAGATATTGTTTGCCTTTTTTCTATTCAAATATGTTATTTATGTCATTTTGCTATATTCTCGTCAGGCGATAAGCAAGTTGCAGCAGATCAGAAAACTATGGCAGTTGATAATATGGTCAGCAAGGAAATAACAGAAGAGATTGGAAAAGAGAAAGACATTGTTAATAATGCTTCTGATACTCGGGAAATGGAAACAGATAAACCACGAGAAGAACCGGCAAGACTAAGTTTAGTGACTTCAACAGAGAAACCGAATGTAAAACAAGCATCAGCAAGCAGTCTCTGCAAGTAAGGCAGCAAAAAGAAGAATCACTCCAATGGCCATAGATTGATCTAAAGTTTGTTTTGTATCAGTTCTTATAATATTCAAGTGTTTCTTGCAACTCTTTTCCAATATAATTGGTCTGTATAACTTGCAAGAGGCCGCATGATGGTCTTTATACTGAAATCCAATTATTTTTTCATCCAGATTACTACTGTTATCGATTAACATATATTCTGAAACTAATTTTTAGTCAATAGAAAAACAAATTAAGGACTAATTCATCTGTTTTTTGTGACTAACAATCAGTCTTTAAAGCCTTTCATCGGAGACTAATCAGTTTTTAAATCCTATTATTAGAGACTGATTTGGTACGGTAATCTACAAAACAACGAAACGTATTAGGGACTATAAACAATGTTTATGGACTAATTTTTAGTCCCTAAATCCATGTGTTAGTAACTGATCTAACATAGTATTGCCGACTGACTTTTCAGTTGCCGATAATATGCATTAGGGACTGAAATAACATGATACCAACTCATAGAAATAAGGACTGACTTTTTTATTTTGGAGACTGATCTCTGGTCCTCGTTGGTTCGATACAACAAGGACTGAATTTCAGTTGATAACGTCACTTTCCGCAACTAAGCTTCTATCACTGATTAGTGACTAGCAAAATCAGTCCTTGATAGACCATCCGTAACTGATCATGGTGTATCGGAGACTGATTTTTCAGTCTCTGAAAGCCTGTTTTTTTGTAGTGTCATATGAAACACCACTTCGGGTGGTGATTGCTTTCATATCACCCCTCGGGTTAGCAATTGTGTTGCTAGGAAGAGAAGATGTACCCGAGGTTGAGGGTTGATTCATTTGTAAAAAACTACTCATCATTTGCTTAAGCTCATTTGTTTGTTGATTCAATGTCGTATCAATCTCTTTCCGAAGTTCAACTCTCATGTTATTAATTTGATTTTGCATGGCTCGTATGCTAACATCTGTTGTCCTCATATAGCTTGTGAAATCAGGAGAAGGTGCAACTTGTGCAGGAGGAGATTGTTAAACTTGTTGTGGTGGAGCTTGATATTGTTGGTTTCCACAATTTTGGTTGTAACTTTGGTTTGCTTGATAACCTTGATTTGTTTGATGAAAACGGTTTTGGTTGTTTTGAACGGGTGGAAAACCGGGTAGTCCCATTAGGTTACTAGCATTTTGAGGACGAAATCCTTGATTCTGATTGTAGTTTGCTGCTGCTACGGTAGCATTGCAAACTTGGCTATCGGTAGCTGTACAATTATAATAAGGATGGGGACCACCACATATAACACAAGTTTCTGTAACTGCTTTGACGGGCTCCGATTTCTGATTCTGGAGCTTAAACTCTTTCATCATCATCCGAATAGCATCGGTAAGCTCGGCCATCTCCGATGGATGGGCCGATGAAGAAGAAGGGGTGGAAGAATTCACTTTCGAAACAACCGGTTTGTTTCGTGAAGTGGGAACTTTGGATTTGTTCTCGATAATCATTAAGATATCTTTCGACATTCGACTCAAGATATTGCCACCGGCGGCTGCGTTGAGTGAATCTTGATCTAATTGAGTTAAGGCATTGTAGAACATATCGATTTGATGTAATTCTGAGAAACCGTGATGTGGGCATTTACGTAGGAGATCCTTAAATCGTTCCCATGCCTCACCAAAATTCTCATCAAACCGTTGTTGGAAATTTGTGATTTCATTCCTGAGATTAGTCATTCTGGACGGAGGAAAGAAATAATTCACGAATTTATGGACGAGATCGTCCCAAGTACGGATCGATTGAGGGGGTTCTTTTTCAAGCCAAATCCGGGCTGCCCCCTCGAGAGAAAATGGGAATAACATCAATTTCATAGTGTCATTAGTGACATCCTTATGGTGGTTTGTGGAGGTCAACTGATTAAACCACCGGATGTGTGCGTGGGGATCCTCTCTTTCAAAACCATGAAATTGATTTCCCTGAACAATTTATATCAAACCGGTTTTAAGCTCAAAATTTGTGTTGTTAATTGGTGGTATAACAATAGCATCTCCATATCCCCCGGTGGGACATTGGAGTAACTCTTGCATGGTACGTTGATCCTCGGCCATTTCGGTAATGGGAGTATCAACTTGAGGACGTAACTCAGGTACGTTTACTCTTTTGCGTCGACGAGAACGACGAATCGGTATGAGAGAAGATTTATCAATTACGTGTGATTGGGAACGGGTGTGCATACACCAAAAATAAAAATTAAAAAGAAAAATAATTTGGAAGAGAAAATCTTTTTTGGATTTTTTATATTAAAGGAAAAATTAATCACAATATTTTTGGTACCGATCCCTCAATCGATATTGTTTCTCTTAAGACTACTCGCAGAGTGGCGGAGAAGCAAAGGTCCGCTCGAAAGCTGATTAAAAACCCGCCTCTTTCGGTTTGCAATTTAATGTCAAAACCATCCTTAAACCACTTGTATAGGTTGTAATCGAAAGATAATCCAAAATAAAATGATTTCACGATTGTTTTGTTGTTTTATGATTTTTTGTAACACTTTAGGAAAAGTGTTAGTGGTTTTTTTAATTTTTTTGGTTTTTATATTTTTGAAAATATTTACAAATAAAACGATAACTTCCCGGGAGAAGGGTCTTCAAAACACGAATCGAAAAACGGAATCACGAATTCATGTCAACCTTCCCCGGCAGCGGCGCCAAAAATTGGTTTCAAACAATTTATATCTCAAAAGGAATTCACAAAAGGGAAATAATGTGAAAACCTGAGGTTCGTTGTCCCGATTGAAGATTGAATGGAATTGTGATTTCGGGATCGTGAAACGTGAAGTGAATAGTGAAAGAGTGGGATATTTTGGATTTTACACTACGAATATGAAGTAACAAGTAAAAACAAGCTATTAAACTAAGGGGTACAAGTATGCTAAGCACACGATTTTAAAAATGAAAATTGAACTTTTAAAACGAACACTATGAATTTTAAAAACGTATTTAAAAAGTGAAATCCTAAATTATAAGTCCTAAAAATGAAAAATGATTTTCCTAAATTCTAAATATTAAAAGAAAATTTTTAGAAAAAAGAAATAAATTGTTTTGACTTTTATTTTATTTTTTATGAATTTAAAACTAAAAGAAAGAAATTAAATGATTTAAAAAAGCAAACTATTTTGGAAAATTATGAAATTTTGCAGAAAAATCTTAAATGATATTATGAAGCTAGGAAAAATGAAATTAGAACTTGGCTAAATACTAATAAGCAGAATGGGCCAATAAGCAGTTTGATTTAAGCAACAAAAATAAGCTATAGATCACCAAAAATTACCAAAAGCTAGAAAATAGATTATCACACTAATTTAAGCTTAACACAACCAATGGATACCAAATAAGCTCAAGAATTAATCCAATAAGCTGCTGCACAGTAGACAAATTAACACAGAAGCAAATGCTAAATCACCTACTTTGAATAGCTCCATAAGCTGAGGAAAAGCTTATTGGGGGAAACCAAAGGTATATTCTAAAATCTTATACCACAGACTACTTAAAAACCAAAAATGCCCAAAATCTAAGTTCAATTGCTTATTCAATTAAGCTCTAGATCAGATGGCAATGAAATCAAAAATGTGTGCAGGCTCAGGGCAGATCTGATGGGCTATTTGCAGACCTATATTAAGCTATCTATTAAGCTTTAATTTGCAATTCAAGCTCAGAACCAAAAAGTTGATACTACTAACTCTTAATAGACCAAATTTCATGCAAAGATCTCAAGTGAATCAGCTGATAAGAAGCAGGCAATAAGCTGAGTTCAGCAACTTTAGTGCAGGTCAGCACTTATGTTTCTGATGCAGCAGAGATGATATTTGACCCTAAATTCTTTCAATTCTAGGTTAAACTTAACTAACTCTTGGATACTGACTTTACCTACTAAAATGATCCTAAAAATACCAAAAGTGTGGAACAAATAAGCCTCAGCTTATGTGGGGCTTATTGAGGCAGCTCCTACTTCTAATATTGCAACTATGGAATAAAAAAACCTCAAATCAATCCAAATTTCTTAAAACCTACTAAATACTGCTTATATAATCCACAATAAGCTCAAACAAATCTCATACAACTGCAAGTGAACAGTAAAAGCTACTTGTGACCAAAAACAACCTAGATCCAAACACTCCCTTAAATTCTGAGAATGCTTAATTTACACTACAACTAGCAGATTTAAGCTACAAAATTGACTTATCTATGACCAACTAAGCTACTTATCAACTAAAAAGTAAAAGTCAATTAATAATAAGCACTGAAATAAGCTCAACAGATTAATGCAAAAATTAGAGCTAAATTAAAACTTACAAAACAATAAGGAACTAGTACTTCACATATCCCAGGCTTGTTTAACACAAGCCAAATATACCCAAATAAGCCTTCCAAGTCAGCTTATTCTTCAAACTGCTTATTTGACCAAGTCACTTGACTTTTGGTAATTTGTGAGACTGAGTTTGATTCAATACCTAATAAGCTTATCTAAAGCTATATGAAGCTAGATTAAGCTTAAACTAGTAGAAAAACAGCTTATTGAAGCTGGCTTTTTTGAATATTTTTGTATTTTTGAATATTTTTTTTTTCAATATTTTTTAGGATTTATGAAACAACTTGAACAATTATGAGATATTAAAGCTGAGATAAGTATAATAAGCTACTGAAAGACTGAATAAGCTAATATGAGATTAAAAGCTTAAATAGAACAGAATCAAAGGAGACTAAAATTAAACTTTCATTAATCAAACTTTAAAAGTTACAAAAGAACAATTGAAATTACAATTCAGAAAATCATTTTAACAGCATAACAATACTAAAAAACTAACTACTAATCTGAGGAGATGAGAGGGCTATTTATAGCCGATCCTTGAATCTTCTAGGGCATCCATGTCAGCAATTCGTGCCCTCTTTGTGCTTCTTTGAATCGATATCAATCCTCAGATTACCCTTGATCATCACTCATTCATTTCTGGCCCTTGGATTAAACGGCCACGCACTCCCAGCCAATAGGAGGCCTCCATTTCGCTGACATGTCAGGAAGCTCCTAGATTTCCGTGCAAGGACTAGATTGCCCTTAATTGTGGTAATTGTACGGGGTAATTTTTCTAGGGTTCATATGGGTAAATTTGGGGAAAAACAGGTAAAGAGGCGGGTAAGGTTTGTATTTGACCAATTATTTATTAGTTGGTTGACCCGGGTTTTGTGAGTTGGGTAAATGGGTTATTTCGGGTTGGCTAAATTTGGGACCGGGTTTTGTTGATAAGTGGGTTATTCATTGGGCTGAAATGGGCTGTGGGATTTTTGGGTTAATGGAATGGCTTGGGTTTATTTTGGTGGATTGGATTTAATATAGATCCGGTTGTAAGGTTTAGAGTTAGGATTTAGTTTTGAAATAAATTTAACTCTAGGGACCAAACCTGCCATGTGAATAAAGTTATGCAAGGGCTGATTTTGTAATTTTGGTAAGATCCAAGGGCTGTTTTTGTCATTTGATGAAACTTTGAGGATTGATTTTTGACTTTTGAACATAGGCTTTGACAATTTGCTTCCCGTCATCGGCTTTTGATCTTTTCCAAATCTCGTGCTCATTTTCCCAGATTTTGCTTGATTTTGTCCCTATTTCACGATATCCGTACCTGCATAGAAACAAACACAAAAACACAATATCTTTGGCATTTATGGTTAGTTTTTGGTCGTTTTGGTCTATTTTTGGTCATATAAAGGTATGTGTTTAAGCACATACCACTAACCAACTGAGCTATCTCAGGGACTTAGTTGTTTTTGGAGGAGAAGAAAGGTTTGTGAATGCTAAGCATTTACTACACAAACTTGTCAACCTTTCTTCTCCAACTTATGATCTTATTTATAATAGTACGAGGTTGCTGTTGGTGAGGTTAGGTAAGTGCGTGTCACGATTCTAATGGATGAGGTATTAAGAGGTACATCTTCCATTACCGTATTGGGAAACACTCTTTCTTTGCTTTAGTGAACAGTGTTGGCAACTGTTCACTACTTTTATCACCAACTCGTACATGATTTGCCTTATCACTAAAGTTTACTTTGTCCCGCCAATTCTTCAGTCTAAAGTCTTTACTCTTTAGTCCTTGGTCTTCATAGAGGAGGAGGAGACTTGGGAATCAGAAAGCTATTGTCATCACTCGCTAATTCCATCATCTTCTTCTTTGGCTCAGGTATCATTCACTGAGTTCCGCCTCACTGAATGGAAAGTCTTTCTTCTTTAGACTTGTCCTAAGCATCCTGAAGAGGACTCACTGAGTGACTATTCACTCACTGACTTGATTGTGTTTACGGATTTGCAACACTTAGGATATTTTTCTATTCAAATACTATATTAAGGGTGTTTGGGTAATTTATGGACCCAACAGTCTCCCCCTATTTGGATATAAATATAGCCTAAGTGTTTGATCAGTGTAAGTGAGCAAAAGGGCTTCTTCTTACATTGAAGTATCTAGAAAGCAATTTAAAGAACATTGAGTAACATAAAAACATCATTCATTCCTCAGTTACATTGGTTCCTATTGCTAAACAAAAGATAAGAGTATAAAACGCTTAGTCCATGTAATAACCTAGGGCTTCAAGTTTCACCTTCTAAGACATCATATTTTCTTGATCAGGATAGTCAGCAATCAACTTTCTCAGGCCCATGCAGAATCTTGCATTTTCAGGGTTTTTGACCATAGAAGCCATTACTAATTAAGAAACAATACCATCAATTCCAGCTTTGTTGATGTCACTCCATCTCTGAAAGGCTTCATTTCCAAACTCATCAATGAAGAAGATACCGTATTCAGGTTCTTCAGTGACCATGTGGTTGACAAAAGGAACACCCTCAGGAAGACTTCTATTGCAATCAAGACTCGGGACTTTGACCTCAGGTTCAGCTTCAATATGTTTCCTTTTTCTACTTGAGGATTGAGCTTAAGATGGTTGAGGAGCTGGAGCTGGAAGGGCAGACTGAATTTTGAGTTCGTTTGGCATTTCCTTCAGTTTTTCATACCTTTTGCCCAAAGATTTCATCATGTCCTTAACAATGACATTCCTTTTATTTTCAAGGTTTGGACCCAATTCATGTAGTTTAGTGATCCTAAAATCAGCGAACTTAAATTGACCATGAACTTCAAACTCCCTTTTGTCAGTGCCTCTTTACACCTTGATGACTGCAGGCTTGGACTTAGGTTGAATCTATACATCAGTGATTTGTTCATGCCTTTGTCATTGAGTCATGGTCTAGTTGTACTGTTCAATCTTCTGCTTCCTAATCTCAACCATTCTTTAAAGTCTTTCCATGTGTTTTCTTTTGAAAGCTTCATGTTGTGCATCCTGAGCCCTTTTGAATTTCTCCCCTACTTATTTACTGTTGGCTAGATGAGGTGGAATTCCAATCTTCTTTATTTGATCGTCTTTTTCTATGTGAGCATCTGATTCATCTTTGGTCAGAAAGTGCAGCTTTCCATCTATCATGTAAGGTACCTTTACAGGTTCATCAGGGTCCTGACGAACTTCCTTGGATGCCGGCACTAACTTTGGTTGTTTCGGCTCAGTGGTATTGAGAATACCTTTGCCTGTGTCCTTTGTAGCTGATGAAGATGGTTGTTCAGTGAGTGGAGTTTCAGTGGAAGGTGGTCTGTAAGATTGTAAGGGCACTGCAGCTGTGACTGTTGAGAAGGTGGCTTTAGCATTAGATGGAGGGGTTGTTGAGATGACCAAGGCAGTTGTAGATGTTACATGCTCCCCCTTAGACTGAGAAGGAGATGTATTGTGAGGGTTCAACTGCCAGAGAAGTTGCTAGAATGGAGTAAGAGCAGCTTTTGGTTTGATCATCTCCCCCTCAACAGTTGCTTGAGCTTTAGATGAAGTAGCTGTTGAGTGTGGCACAGTGACTAAGGGAGCTGAGGATCGTCCCTTGAAAGCCTGAACAACAAAGTCTTAGGTTAGAGATGCCTGAGAGTATTCAATGGCAGTCATCCTAGGCTCGAGATTCCAGGCCATGGATTCTTATTATTTTGCCACTAATGCCAGATGCTGTTCTTGGAGACTGATGGTGGTGGTGAGTTCTTTCAGGGAGGAGCTGAGGCCTTGAAGATCAAAGTTGTTGAGCAAAGAGATGAGCTTAGTAAGAGATGCAGAGTTCTTGACATAAGTCTCTGAGGCTTCAAGAATCTTCTTGTTAAGAGCATGGTCATCTTTGACAGCTTCCTTGATAGTAGTCAGGCTGTTGGTAACATCTGTGAAGAAGTTGAGAAACTTGACCAAATACTGATTCAAATTCGTCAGTGAGCTGGAGAAGAGATTTTCAGTCCGTGCTTGGTGGTCAACACGTTCAGTAGAAAATGCTTCAATGGTTGTCCTAAGGTCAGCATTGTTGACAACAGACTCAGTATGCTGTTGCCATTGGTCTACAATGATCTTCTTGAATAGTGAAGATGTAATTTGTTGAAGATACTGAACTAGCTGTCTTTCAGTACGAGGTTGCACATTCTCGAACTACCTGAGAGCAGTTGGGCATGAGGAATCGGACCCTGAAGATTGTTGTTCTTATCCAGCATGATCAGTATCTAAGTCATTATGATCAGAACTAGCCTGCAGAAAGGGTGATTGTTCAGGCTTTTAAGATGGTGAAGACTGCTGTTCTTGTTTAGCTTCTTCATGATCAGTATCTAAGTCATCACCAGCCTTAAACATTTCTTCATCCTTGCTTTCTTTATCAAGTTCATCCTTATAGAGAAGATACCATTGAACATCAACAACAGACTCTAGCTATAAGAAAGGTTGGTTATGGGTAGGTTCTGACCCCTCAAATCCAACAGAGTGGGTTTGCTCTGTCTGGTCCTCAGGGCCAGTTCCTGACTGATCAGCTCCAGGATGGGTTGGTGGTTCCATATCAGCGGGTGGTTTCAATCCCCTTGAGTCTTTGTCCCCATTTGATCCTTCGGGCACTGGTGGGTTTTGGCCAGTGCCATCCGCAGGAACCGTGAAAGGCAATCCCGTATCAGTGGGTTGTATGTTTCCCCCTGAGTCTTTGGGATCAGTAGTTGTGCCCTCAGACAAAAGCGGTGATTGACGAATGTCCTCATCAGGCTGAGTGAAAGGTGCTGCCCTACCAGCGGGACCTATGTTTTGTTGGAGTATGCTCGTGTCATAATAAATAATTATATGACTAGACATGTGTGAGCCTATGGGGTCACACACTTATGCACAGAGATACCATTTTATATATTGTATTTATCGTATTTACACTATATATAAGACTACGTAACTTGGGATCAACAACAGACTTCTAATTACTAAGCTTGTACTTAGCATATTGGATTGGACATGACAAATGGACAAGCCCATTTGTAAAGCCCATATGGCCGGCTAGGGAGGAAAAGAGCAAGAGGAGGAAAAACAAAGGGCTAAGTGTAACTTACATGTTGATAACTACTAATTGATTTAGTCATTAGTATTAAGATCACATTAAACAACTTGCCATCTTTCTATCCCTCTCTTAAAACCTACGGCACAAAACACACCCCCTCTAGGGTTTGTGTTTTGATCCTTTCTTTGCTTAATCTATTATAGGTTGTTGCAAGAATAAGTGTTACGAGGTCAAGACTAGCATCGGGTGGTAATCGGTGACGTGTAGTGTGTTTCTATCATAGAAGTGATCAACCTCATTGATCATTTGGGTTTCTTGTTCCATTCGTGGGTTTGGTGATTGTTAGAGACTCCCGAATCACGCTACAAAGGTATATAATCGTTATATTTATTATTGATTGATCATATGGCTATATGGATCCGTCTCTAGGTGATGTTTCTGCTGCATTTGATTATTTTAATATGTTTTTCTTATTCATCATCACCTATAGTGGTATCACGAGCCATCATATGTGCCATATGATTATCGGGTATGCATAAAAATGGCTATAACGGGTGTTTTTTGGTGATTTTTGAAACCACATTTAAAACAGCCTCTAGGGCTCCATTTTCTCAAATATGAACGACCCTTAAGGGGTCTTATTATTTGTGATTTTTGATCTCATAGCCATTTGTAATGCATATTTTAATTGGTATATTTGTCGGGTACGTGCAAAATGCCCTAAAACGCATGATTTTGATCGATTTATGAAACAGTTTTAAATCAGCCCTTAAACCTAATATTTCTATGGTAAAATGGTATTTTGAAGGTCCTAATATCAGTGGGTTTTGATCCTTGAGCCATTGGACACACGTACCAAACGGGGTTTTTAATTCTTGTCAATTAATTTCTTCGTTTAGTTGGCAAAATCTTTAATTCTTGTTATTAATTTTTGTTTCCATGGCAAATACATGCATGTTTGTCCATGGAGTTAGCCAACATCTTGTTTTGATCATAATATTATTTTATTATTATGTGTATATGCCAAGTCGATGAAAACCTAGACCACTTGTGCCATGATTTGTTATGTTTTGTCTTTAATTTCTTGTTTTGGGGTTTGCCATTGTTTCGGCTTTTATGTAATGAATTTCAATTTGGTTTTTGCCATTGTTTGGGTATTTTATAGTAGATAGGAAGTATATTAGTTGTATTTTACTTTCTATATAATGTAATCAAATCTTGGAATGGAATGGCAAAAGAGTGAAACACATAAACGCGGAAAATGGCTGTTGGAACACGCTGCAGTAAAACGGAGTTTCCTGGTGATTGGTAAGGAGTTATTGGCTAAATTTTTTTTTCAGGTACACAACTCATGGGCCTACAAATTTTTAGTTTGGACCTAGAGTGGGGAAGAATCCTTCTAGGCGTTTTGGGCCTCCCAATAAAGAAGTTCTGGGCGGACAAATTCATTATTTCATGTGCATAATGGGGCTCTACATGCTCTTGATTGTCTTGGAGCAAGTGGGAGCCCTCCATATGGTTGTGTAGGCTTGTCCCTAGTTGACCCTTGGTTCCCGTGATGGCTCACGAGACCGAGCATAGGATTTTTCATCTATTGAGGCTTTGCATATTGTGGTTGTGTGTTTGTTTATTTGCTTCTTATATATGCTATGATTGTATGTAAATTGCAAATTGTTTTCTAAAACATGAAACGAAACGAAACACAAACCATTTTTTTAAAACTAAGTCTTATGATTTAGTTTAACTAAGTTTTTGAAACGTAAAATCATTGTTTTAATAAATAACACTTGAACTTATTATGCTTGTTATTTATTTTATGTATTGTCCAAACTTATTTATAATCCACGTAGGATATATATTAGTCATGAAAATGGACAACTCGACACACATAAATTAAAACAATGATTAGACTTAAGTTAAGAAAAGTTTTTAACTTGTGCTACGAAGGATGAATGCATGCTTCATTCGTACACCTTTTGATTTACATCAAAACTTTTATCCGTCACAATTTAAGTCAGCCGTCCAATCGCTTGAGAACACATGCAATTACTTTTTGCCTATGCGTGGGACCTAGGTTGAATTATAATCCAAGGTGACTATTCTCTATGCGTGGTACCTAGAAATATTTTCACACGTTCTCAAATTGGATGACTTAATTGAGTTAAGCGGTAAGACCTTAACTCGAGGCAAGGATGGGACTAAACATGCCAGCTTGACACTAGTTGCATGCTCACTAGTGTCATGAGTCCCATAAAGTTCTAAGAGTTTCACTTTTAATGCAATTGGTCGACGTTGCCTACCTATTGAATCCTCGATTGCTAGTAGATCAACTGATGTGATGGTGGAATCTCAATGAGGATCTTAGCCTTTTCGTAAAATTAATTGTTTTAATATGGTTGATAACGCTCAGAATGAGCCTGTTTTTAGTTGCGTTATCATTAGTTTTGTGCATCATATTTGGTTATATTTGTATGTATTTGTTACTTAATCATGAAAAAGTGTATATGCAAGTAAATGTGGCCAAGTACAGGAAAAGATGATGAAAAGATGAAGAATTGGAGTGATTATCCACATTTGGAAGATTCACGAGATGGAGACAAGAGAGAAACTACACAAGGACTCAAGGATTTGATAGTATTAGGATTTCCATGTTCATATATCAAGGAATATTAAGTTCTATAGAAGAAATCAGCACCTAAATGAAGGATAAAGCATGCGACAAGAAATGGCAAGAAAAAGTTAAAGTTTTGAGTGCATGAAGCATGCAACCGATCGGATGCAACCCGCATCCGATTCTGTTGGAATTTACCGAGGCGAGGAACCGATTGGTTGGTCTAAAAACCGATCGATTGGACAGATCTGCAGTTACCATTTCACATTAAATGAAGGTTTTACTTCCCATTAATCATTGGAGTCCGATCATTTCTTGATATTAACTCTGGTGGGACGTTTTGGATTGAAGAATAAGTGTTCTTGCACTATATATTGTGCATGTATGCTTAGTGTGACACCCCAAATTAGTAAAAGGCTTACACCAAAGTACTTACTATCTTATTATTATTGCCCGAAAGTCTAGTATTGCTGTAGAAACGTCCAGGAGATATTGAGTTTGAGTCTCAATAGTTTGGTTTGAGTTTGGAGTTGTTTACTTATCATAGTAGGCGATTGGAGGAGTGTGGTTGCTATAGTTCCACGATTATAGTTTTTGTAATCCTAAGCTAGGTATATCTTGTTTATTTACAATGAACTATTTTAACTTTGAGTTTAATGAAAGTATTGTTTGTTACTTGTGTTTGATTATGATTGCTATGGAGTAATTTGTGGTATACTTGTGTGTATGATGTAACTAATTGTGGAGTATTCTTATCTTAAAAAGTGATGCATGAAAACATTTCTTATTTTATGAGTTTGTTGGAATAATATCTAATCTTGCTTAATTTGTTGGTAAAAACATTTTAAAGAATAAAAAGGCCGAAAGGATTTTTTTTATGTTTTTATTCCAAAACGTTAGTGCACGAATTAGTATGGGATATGGTGTGTGACAAGCATCATATTTACTCATTAAAATGGATTTGAAACGATTTCATCACGAGAAAAGGCCGAAAGGATTCGTAGGAATTTATGAGATAAGAATTGATTTTCAAACAACTAGAGTTTAATAGAATTGTCATAATAGTTAATAAGGCCGAAAGGAGTTAACTAAGAGATTGAATTCTTAGTAATGATTCTTCATGATATAAACCATTGATTGTTAATCATTCATATAAAATTGTGCATCATTACAAGTTACACCAAACTTTGTAGAATACTCTATGCAATTGGTTAAGGAATTACACACAAGTATATGTTTTGTTTGATTGGATTCTATTTACGTTTTTGAATTTTCGCAAAAATTGGATTGACATCCCTTTTTACAAAGCTAGTTATAATTTAATACAAATACCGAATCCCTTGGGACGATCTCGACTTACCCACCATTACTATCACGGACGAGTATACTTTCTCGTATGTGTTAAATAGAGAACCGGATAAATCGTGTTTATAAATTTTAAAACTTGTACACGGTAGAGCACATCAAGTTTTTGGCGCCGCTGCCGGGGATTTGTTTTGATTTTTGTTTGTAATTTTATAAGTTTTGATTTAGAAAATTCGTGTTAAAAAGTAAAAAAAAAAAAAAGGGGGGTTGGTTTTAGGTCCAACCGAATCAGATGGATTAGCATCCGATCGGTTGGAGCTCTCGGAAAAGTTTTTAGTTTTTGTTATTTTTTGTTCTGTTTTCTTTAGTCTTAAATGATAGTTTAATGATTGTTTAAGTTTAATAATAGATAATTTTAATTATATGTTTAAGTAGAAGTTAATGATAATTATAGGATTAGTATTTAATATATGTTTTATTGTTTTATTAAATTATTTAATGTTAGTAATTAGTTTTAATTTTATGTTTTAATGTAGCTTAAGAGTTTTACATTTATATTGTTAGTTAATGTTAGTTATTAGTAGGGTTAATTTGTTTTATTTAAAGTTATTAATTATGGGTTAACTTTTTCTAGATAATTAATTTTATTTCTTAGTTATTATATTAAAGTTAATGTAAAAACCTAAATTCTAAACACCTAATTTTACGTCTAATTTGAAATTTTCCTAAGTTATGGACGCGATTAATTATAAAACCG
Organism: Artemisia tridentata subsp. tridentata; assembly: GCA_021014915.2. NCBI lineage: Eukaryota > Viridiplantae > Streptophyta > Magnoliopsida > Asterales > Asteraceae > Artemisia > Artemisia tridentata. Next base: position 300,693,469 of record CP139507.1, on the reverse strand, counting down.
AAAGTAACTAAGCGAATAAACCGTAAATCCAAATAATTAAAAACTAAACTTCACAATTAAAATTTTGAAGGTATTTGAATCTCAAAATATCTATGTAACATAAAATATAATACGAGGAATTAATTACGTTACACGAATAATTGTTTTGGGCCGTTTTTCTTTTGATACGCAAACAATAAACAATCAAAGGCCATGGACACTTAAGCCCACAAACCCACTCAGCCCTTTTGGCCCAACCCAAAGCCCACTAGAGAAGTAAAAAAAAAAAAAAGGGGACCGGTGTTTCCCCCTCCTCATTTTCACGGCACAACAAAGAAAAAAAAAAAAAAAACCCTAACCCTAGCAACAAAAATCTGCCGCCCCCTTTTGTTCCTCCATTCGATCCAAAAAGCAAGCAAGGAAGGTTCGTGGTGGCTTCTACTAGGTGTTCATACGTGGGTGTGATCGTGAGAAGGGTGATCGTAGGTTGTTCTAGTCGAAGGTGGTAGGATCGTGTGGTGTTATTGGCTCCTCGATCTTTGTTTTGTCAAATTGATCTTCAAGGGTAACACGATTCATCTTATTTTATTTTTCCTCCATTTTGATCTTTAAATTAACGTGTAAAATTGTCACATAAGGAGCTATATGAATCGGCCAAATGAATATGTACATAAAATCATAGATCATCATCATAAAATAATGAATTTGTAATTAGATTTTAATGGGAATTCGTGGGTAATTGGACATGGGATTTTTAGAACATGTTAGAATGATGTTAAAATTCGCGTGGTATGAATATTGAGAGTCTTGGATGTGTTTGGATGTGTAATTATGTGTTATTATGGTCAAAATTATAAACCCTAGTTGCTGACAGAAAATTAGGTCAAATTGAATTGGGTGGATCTTGATGATGGTAACGTGTTTTTAAGTGATTCTTGGGTTTAAAACTAAGTTTAAGAAAAGAGTTTTCTGAGAATATAAGCCTTGTAATTTTTAGAGGTCGGGAAGATATACTTTTTGATTTTACAAGTTCATGTGTCAAAACTAAATTCGGATGTCTGGAAAATTAGTTTGTGTTTGCGATTTTATTTTTCAAACCATGTCGAATTAGAGGATAAAAATTGGTGGGATTAATATTTCATATGTTTAGTAATTACTGTAATTTTTGTAGATTTTTATGAATTATTTTGATGGGGTAAAGAAATACAAACTTTTCGTATGTAAAATCTGATCAGAAATCTGGACGAGTTAAATTGTTGGAATTTTAAACCATAGGTACACTAGTTAATAAATTCTGAAAAAATTCGTGTGGGTTCTAAAGACTTAAAGGTATATGTGTGAATTTTTGTGAATTTTATTTCTGAGTTCTAATGTGATTCATAAATTCGACAAAGTGTGGTCGGTTCAAGGTTAAAATCTGAGAAAAGTTGAAAGGCTATAAAAAAAGGTTATTTGTATAATACTTAACTTAAGGGTTGAAAATGTCATGTTCTAAACTAATGGGCTAAACTTGTAAAACCATATAACTTTAAGATAATTACATTTTATACCTAATCTTGCAATAATTGCATAATCATCCCTAAACTTGTCATGTCTGCATAACACACCCTAAAACTTGTGAACCTACTATATTTACCTTAAACTTATGTAAATATCATTATGAACCCTAAACTATCAATATTATCACATTGATACTTTAAACTTATTAAATGATAACCTTGAATATTTCTTAATATGGAAACCTTCTAAGTATGGAAACTTACTAATTCGGGAAGCCTGCTAAAAATAGAAAGTTGCTTAAAATGGTTAAACTATTTAAAGAGGAAACTTACTAGTTTGGAAAGTTACTAGAAATGGATAGCTGACTAAAATAAGTAATCTGATTTAAAATAAGTTATTAATAAGACGATCATGAATTCGTGTAGATTCGCTGAAGAAGGAGTTTGTTTCCGATCCTTATGTTTCTAGTTGTGTGTTTCACTTGCGGTCTAAGGTACAGATATTCTACCCTTTTTCAGTAAGGGTGCTTTCATTCTCATGACTTTCTTGATCTTGATTCATTAGGATTCCCTAAGCCATTGCTATGTTCCCTTATACTTTGATTCGTTCTTCATGATCCATTTGACATTCGTTCATTTTGATCCTTGTGATATAATATGTGATAAAATTCGTTCGTTACCCTGTGATATTAGTATTCGAATCACTTGACACTTCGAAGGTTCATTTGATTTTGGTGACTAGATGTGAAAACCTTTCTTAATTATATCATGGAAATGTTTTGAGAAAAACTACTTTAAAATGATGTTTACGAACGATGCGATACCACTTTTATATGAATTTTTGCTATCTTTTATGAAAACTAATTTTAAAGACTACCTTTATGAAAACCGTTATTAAGGATCACTTTTATGAAAATCATTTGATAAAGAGTTCTTTAAATAAACCATTTGATTATGAACCTTCGATTATGAACCATTGACGATGAACCTTTGATACTTTGATGAGTTGACATTTGACCCTGATATGATTCCCTTATTTAACTCATGACTTTCATTGTATGATTGTCATTCTTATTGATCCATTCTGACATTTATTTAAATGTCTCTGCTATGTTATATTTATGCTTTGCCATGCTTATTTGAGTTACTACCTTGTTTCTCTTGCCATGCTAGATTATGATTGTTGTATGCTATGATAGATTCGTGCCTGAGCTAACCTAGTTGTGGAGGTACCATGACCATGTCTTGGATGACACCCTAGGCATGACACTCCCGTAGAGGTGTGATAGATCTACGGCGTTCCCCCTTATGTTATGATTTTATGTGCACTATTGGCTAACCTTATATGTGTGACCAGTCTAGTACTGACATACATATTTATGTTAGGGAGCGTATGGATGCATCCTAGGTTTTATGTTTATATGATTATGGTGACTAGGTGGTGTGTGCCTTACACTCCTTCTCACAATTTTTAGTACTTAGAAATCTCCCCTCTTCGTGCACTTTTAAGATATTATATGATTTGACGGATTATGATATGTAGTTCTTATGGCACATCCTTATATGAATTTCTCTCTTATTTCATTATCCTCTTGAATTCATTACTTATTCAGTTCTCATGCATTCTTGATTCTTAGTTATCTCTAAAATTTGTATGATTGTCATGATTATGCTTTTCGTTTTGTATTCTTATTCCTTCGTTGCTTGTGTTTATTTACCATTATGTTATGTTATATATATCTGTTCACTGGGCTTTTTAAGCTCAGCCGCATTTCTTTTCCTGCGGCAGGTTTTAGTTGGAAGCTGGGTGTGAGTGGAGAGTATCTTGGACTTAGAAGACTATACCTTGATAGCTATTCCGGATTATAGATGATTAGAAGAGATTATATTTAGACTTAATACTTATTGTAATTCTCATTGTAACCTTGTATCTTCAGATTTTTCCCTTGTAACCATTGAAATTCATTTTGTATTATTTAGTCATATGCATGTGTTTGCTTTGATATGTCACCATAACGTAATACTTCTACCCTTATCGGGTTGGGGTGTTACAATTATGGTATCAGAGACAGGCTGCGACTTGTAGTACATCTAACCTTGACCTGTGAAGTTTGGACCATTAAGTTTCCACTGTAGGCGCTCATAAGACAACCATTTGAGAGATTTCTTTAGGATCTCCCCATAGGAACTTAAGTTATTACCGGTGAGGAATGGGTAGACTAGGACATCTATGTAAGTAGCATTGCTTCCGCATCACTCTGATTCGTGCCTCTGCCTTTAGTTATGCCTTATAAGACATTTGTTTCAGAAGCTAGAAAGTTTTGCAACCTAAGTTTAGTAAGCAAGTAAGATTGGAATACCTCAGAAACTACATGGATACCTTACACCATTTAAGTTTCACATTCTAATTTTATCTTCAATACCGATCTGTTTGATAAACAGTAGGTATTTTTCCAACAATCCCGAAGGTCATTCGACCATAATGTGTTTGACACATTCTATGAATTCATTACTTATGCTGGATATAAATGTATCATCTGATACTACTTAACTCTGCATAATCCATTACTACTCCTAGGAGGACTCCGGTAATAATCAACCACGGATATAGGAAGTTTTATTCCCTCCCTTTGAATGATGAATCTTGCCTGCCAACCAGTTTCCTTTGGAAGGATATGATGTAAATACTATCTTAGTACGGAATGGTTAACTGAGCATGATGATGCTGATAACTAATATTCCATACATCTCACTTTTGCCAGTTATACGATGTTCGTATTACCGATGATTAACACCCTACCTGCCACTTATGCTAAAAAACTAAACAAAATTCCAACACCTTGAACTGTTCGTTTATCTATCTCAACACTATGATGAACCATGTACTTGACCTTGATATATGAACTATCCTTCTGGCTTGACGACTGTATTCGTTCTAAGAATCCGTTTACCCTTGATATAATTGACTTTGAGGTCTTTTGGTTATGGATTGGATGGCTCTTCGTAAAGCTACCATAGACTACCGTATCTGAAATGTAATCTTTGACAATCTGCTTCACCCTACTTTTGGTATGATGACTCTCAACCGCTTAAATCTTTTAAGATTAACGTTTGCTATGGAAGTGCAGACTCCGACCTCGTCTGATTTTCAAGTTTCTCCTGACACCTATTAGTATCCACCTTTGGAAGCTCTGACATTGGAAGTATTTTGTTGTACGAAAATTTTTCCGATGTTCTCTGATAAACCTCTTGGGATTCCCTCCTGCTCGGGAAGTAGAGTTAGCATTGAACTGATTTCAGTTGACGAAACCATGATGCCATAGAAGTGGAGAGATTGATGGAACTGATGGAATATGATCACCATAGTGTTTCTCTTTGGATGCTCCTGTTGGTTTATTAAGAAGAAAGAGGGAAGTATGCGGCGGCGTATCGACTATCGTGAACTTAACCGTATCGCTATCCGTACTCATTATCCATTTCCGCGTATCAATGATTGATTTGGTCTACCTTTGAAACTCCGTATCGAATTACATCATCTAGATTTGAAGGACTGAGGAAGTAACCATAAGAACTTCTAGGAAGGGGGTTATCTAACCAAGAGTAACCTCTGTGAAGTATTCCAGCTGTATTCGTGAAGAAGAAGGAGGATGAAGTGAAGTTGCCGTGGAATTTTCCCTAAGATGATTCAGGAGCTGTGGTACTCTTTATGATCATTATGAGCTTTAGTGATGCCAATTGTATTGGCTAATATAATCATGTTTTCGCGAGTAATTGGACAAATTGTCATGGTATGACATTGTGTTATGTCTAGAGACGAAAGAGGAACATAGAGATGATTTTTTTGTATTAAGTTGGAATGACCCTTGTTCTGGAAGAGAAAATTTGATCGGCGTTCAGAGATCGTAGTAGACAGCACTACCATGTATCCTGTGAAGACAAAATTTCCCACATAAAGGACCAAGATTTAAGACCGTTATCGGAGTTAGAAACATTAAAGAAGAGTAGTAGGAGATGTTCGCGACAGGCATTACCGTGGAAAAAGCATGTAAAAAGAAGAGAGAAACTGAGAAAGGTCTAGATTATAATTCATACAACAGGTGGAGATTTTAGTTCGGGCATCGAGACAACCAGACCGTAGGAGACGAACCATTCAACTCATCACCTGGAGGGGATAGCAGCGGTGTTCACCTTGAAGAGTGGAAGACTGTTCTTGCAAGACGAAGGTGTTAGTGAACATAGAAAGAGAATGTAGTCGAGTTGGCGAATTTAGAGTTGTGCTAGAAAACCTGTCTAAGACACACAGTCTTGCTTCCCTATTCATTTTGGTTGTACTAAGATGAATTGATAGCAGGAGCAGACTTGCGGATGGAATTTGAGATCATGAATTTAAATGGATGAAATTTTGAAGCAAACGTTTGTGTTCGGATGAGTGGATTCTGTGAAGGATGAAGCTATGGATGACGTAATTCACTTCCTCTTAACCTACTTAAGTTTCTGTTACCTGATGATAAGATCCTTTGAATGATATAGGTTCTCTATTAGTAATTTCGTTCTGTGTTCATTCTGCGTATGTTGAAGGACGGTTTTGTTATGCGTATTGTGGAAGGAACCTTGAGATTTATGTCCAGGAATGGGCGGATTTTAAAGCAACCACTTATATTGGCTGAGTTGGTTTTGGTGAGTGATGAAGGATTGACGCTATTAACGATGTACCCTAATTCTGATAGACGTTATAGGATTTTCGTTACTCTTTCGAGTAGTTTCGTTCTCCTCTTAGTTATGGTGTTTGATTTTGATGACCTCTGAGACTGTAGAAGGACTAGGTGGATTAAGATAGGTTTCTTTATTCACGACTTGAGATAGAGTATGGTCATCATGAGGGCATACTTATATGATACTACTATTATGACGTCTGGCCAACGTGATAATACTGGCATCATATAACGTGCACTTATTGTGATCATAGGATATTTCGAGGAGTACCTTAGAAGCCTTAGAATTTCTGATAGCCGTTTGAGATTGTCTGCGTTAGTGAGACTTTAGGTTCGTTCTACCGATACGCTTAATCTGCCTTCACCGTTATAAAATTTGATACGTTTGGATCCTTGACACGCGGTTGCTGACCTCTATACCTCCGATAAGAATCTTAGGTTCTGTTGTAAAGCTTTCTGCCGTTTGATGATATCAAACAATATGTTTTCTGTATGTTCCCATCTGATTTGTCTAATCAAATTCCACGGATGATATATCTGTCAAATCCTACGTTTTCCTTGTATCCCTTTTGAGGGGATACGATTATCATCTGTTACGTTTGGTGTATTATTCTTTTGTCTGGATTCATTATGGTATGTCTTTTCTGGGGAAGCCGAAGCTATTTTGATCAACAAGATAGAGTCATGAGAAACAAGTCATTCACATTTCCGTTCACAGTCTGTTGTGCTTTTCGTTTCGTTTCACTTCAATTTTCGAGGACGAAAATTTTCTTTTAGAGGGGAAGAGTTGTAAAACCCTAAATTCTAAATACCTAATTTTACGTCTAATTTGAAATTTTCCTAAGTTATGGACGCGATTAATTATAAAACCGAAAGTAACTAAACGAATAAAACGTAAATCCAAATAATTAAAAACTAAACTTCACAATTAAATTTTTGAAGGTATTTGAATCTCAAAATATCTATGTAACATAAAATATAATGCAAGGAATTAATTACGTTACACGAATAATTGTTTTGGGCCATTTTTCTTTTGATACGCAAACAATAAACAATCAAAGGCCATGGACACTTAAGCCCACAAACCCACTCAGCCCTTTTGGCCCAACCCAAAGCCCACTAGAGAAGTAAAAAAAAAAAAAAAAAAAAAAGGGGGACCGGTGTTTCCCCCTCCTCGTTTTCACTGCACAACAAAGAAAAAAAAAACCCTAACCCTAGCAACAAAAATCTGCCGCCCCCTTTTGTTCCTCCATTCGATCCAAAAAGCAAGCAAGGAAGGTTCGTGGTGGCTTCTACTAGGTGTTCATACGTGGGTGTGATCGTGAGAAGGGTGATCGTAGGTTGTTCTAGTCGAAGTTGGTAATTGGATATGGGATTTTTAGAACATGTTAGAATGATGTTAAAATTCGTGTGGTATGAATATTGAGAGTCTTGGATGTGTTTGGATGTGTAATTATGTGTTGTTATGGTCAAAATTATAAACCCTAGTTGCTGACAGAAAATTAGGTCAAATTGAATTGGGTGGATCTTGATGATGGTAACGTGTTTTTGAGTGATTCTTGGGTCTAAAACTAAGTTTAAGAAAAGAGTTTTCTGGAAATATAAGCCATATAATTTTTAGAGGTCGGGAAGATATACTTTTTAATTTTACAAGTTCATGTGTCAACACTGAATTCGGATGTCTGGAAAATTAGTCTGTGTTTGCGATTTTTCATTTTAAAACCATGTCGAATTAGAGGATAAATATTTTTGGGATTAATATTTCATATGTTTAGTAATTACTGAAATTGTTGTAGATTTTTATGAATTATTTTGATGGGGTAAAGAAATACAAACTTTTCGTATGTAAAATCTGATCAGAAATCTGGACGAGTTAAATTGTTGGAATTTTAAACCATAGCTACACTAGTTAATAAATTCTGGAAAAATTCGTGTGGGTTCTAAAGACTTAAAGGTATATGTGTGAATTTTTGTGAATTTTATTTCTGAGTTCTAATGTGATTCATAAATTCGACAAAGTGTGGTCGGTTCAAGGTTAAAATCTGAGAAAAGTTAAAAGGCTATAGAAAAAGGTTTTTTTTTATATAATACTTAACTTAAGGGTTGAAAATGTCATGTTCTAAACTAATGGGCTAAACTTGTAAAACCATATAACTTTAAGATAATTACATTTTATACCTAATCTTGCAATAATTGCATAATCATCCCTAAACTTGTCATGTCTGCATAACACACCCTAAAACTTGTGAACCTACTATATTAACCTTAAACTTATGTAAATATCATTATGAACCCTAAACTATCAATATTATCACATTGATACTTTAAACTTATTAAATGATAACCTTGAATATTTCTTAATATGGAAACCTTCTAAGTATGGAAACTTACTAATTCGGGAAGCCTGCTAAAAATAGAAAGTTACTTAAAATGGTTAAACTACTTAAATAGGAAACTTACTATTTTTGGAAAGTTACTAGAAATGGAAAGCCGACTAAAATAAGTAATCTGATTTAAAATAAATTATTAATAAGACGATCATGAATTCGTGTAGATTCGCTGAAGAAGGAGTTTGTGTCCGATCCTTATGTTTCCAGTTGTGTGTTTCACTTGCGGTCTAATGTACAGATATTCTACCCTTTTTCAGTAAGGGTGCTTTCATTCTCATGACTTTCTTGATCTTGATTCATTAGGATTCCCTAAGCCATTGCTATGTTCCCTTATACTTTGATTCGTTCTTCATGATCCATTTGACATTCGTTCATTTTGATCCTTGTGATATAATATGTGATAAAATTCGTTCGTTACCCTATGATATTAGTATTCGAATCACTTGACACTTCGAAGGTTCATTTGATTTTGGTGACTAGATGTGAAAACCTTTCTTAATTATATCATGGAAATGTTTTGAGAAAAACTACTTTAAAATGATGTTTACGAACGATGCGATACCACTTTTATATGGAATTTTGCTATCTTTTATGAAAACTAATTTTAAAGACTACCTTTATGAAAACCGTTATTAAGGATCACTTTTATGAAAATCATTTGATAAAGATTTCTTTAAATAAACCATTTGATTATGAACCTTCGATTATGAACCTTTGACGATGAACCTTTGATACTTTGATGACTTGACATTTGACCCTGATATGATTCCCTTATTTGACTCATGACTTTCATTGTATGATTGTCATTCTTATTGATCCATTCTGACATTTATTTAAATGTCTCTGCTATGTTATATTTATGCTTTGCCATGCTTATTTGAGTTACTACCTTGTTTCTCTTGCCATGCTAGATTATGATTGTTGTATGCTATGATAGATCCGTGCCTGAGCTAACCTAGTTGTGGAGGTACCATGACCATGTCTTTGATGGCACCCTAGGCATGACACTCCCGTAGAGGTGTGATAGATCTACGGCGTTCCCCCTTATGTTATGATTTTATGTGCACTATTGGCCAACCTTATATGTGTGACCAGTCTAGTACTGACATACATACTTATGTTAGGGAGCGTATGGATGCATCCTAGGTTTTATGTTTATGTGATTATGGTGACCAGGTGGTGTGTGCCTTACACTCCTTCTCACAATTTTTAGTACTTAGAGGTCTCCCCTCTTCGTGCACTTTTAAGATATTATTTGATTTGACGGATTATGATATGTAGTTCTTATGGCACATCCTTATATGAATTTCTTCCTTATTTCATTATCCTCTTGAATTCATTACTTATTCAGTTCTCATGCATTCTTGATTCTTAGTTATCTCTAAAATTCGTATGACTGTCATGATTATGCTTTTCGTTTTGTATTCTTATTCCTTCGTTGCTTATGCTTATTTACCATTATGTTATGTTATTTATATCTGTTCACTGGGCTTTTTAAGCTCAGCCACATTTCTTTTCCTGCGGCAGGTTTTAGTTGGAAGCTGGGTATGAGTGGAGAGTATCTTGGACTTAGAAGACTATACCTTGATAGCTATTCCGAGTTAGAGATGACTAGAAGAGATTATACTTAGACTTAGACATAAGGTGGATATTGCGTGCTTCCAGGAGACTAAATGGAAGGGTTCAAGCACTAGGGAGGGTAACGGGTACAAGATTTGGTACTCGGGCTCTAAGACCGCGAGAAATGGAGTTGGAGTTATTTTGACGGCGGGTCTCAAGGATAATGTGGTGCAAGTGATCAGGAGTAGCGATAGGATCATGGCGATTACACTGGTTATTGAGGGAGAGACTGTCAATGTGATCAGCGCTTACGCACCTCAGGTGAGCCGGAGCGAAGCAGAGAAGATAAGCTTCTGGGACTCGCTTGACGAGCTTGTAAGGGAGTGCCCGTCGGAACAGAGATTGCTTATAGGGGGCGACTTGAACGGTCATATAGGAGCGGAATCGGATGGATACGCGGGGGTCCACGGAGGGTTTGGATATGGAGTTAGGAATGACGAAGGCCGCTCAATTTTAGAGTTTGCTACGGCCCACGACTTGGTAGTAGCGAACTCTTGCTTCAAGAAGAGAGATGTTCACTTGATCACCTTCCAGAGTGGGGGCCTTTACTCCCAGATTGACTTTCTGCTTGTGAATAGTAGGGACCTTAGAGCATGCAGAGACTGCAGGGTTTTCCCGGGCGAGGCATGCTCATCCCAACACAGATTGTTAGCTCTGGATACACTTTTTGAGAGGCAAAGACATAGACGAGCAGCATCCGGGTTGCCGAGGATTCTATGGAAGAAATTGAACTGCGAGGCGGCAGAGTCGTTTAGAGGGAAAGTCTTAGAGGGACTTTCTATTAAGTCGGAGGACTTGATTGCTAGAGATGCGGACCAGATGTGGAACACTCTTGCCTGCATATTTAAAGACGCTGCAAGGGATTCCCTTGGTGTGGCTAGCGGGGTAGGGAGATCCAAGAGGTTCAGCAGCAGGGAATCTTGGTGGTTAGGTGAGGAGGTGCAATCCAAAGTTGCAGCGAAACAAGCAAGGTTCAAAGAGCTCCTTGCATGCCGGGAGGGACACCAAACTGATATTTCAGCCGCAGAAGAGAGATACAAAGGAGCTAAAAGAGAAGCGAAAAAGGCAGTAGCCCATGCGAAGGACAAAGCGTACGAAGAGTTGTATAAGAAATTGGACTCCAAGGAGGGAGCTAACGATATATTCAGGATTGCTAAAGCCCGAGAGAGAAGAAGGAGGGATTTAGGTAACACAAAATATATCAAAGATGAAGGCGGACGAACCATTGTGAACGAAGAGGATATTAGGAAAAGATGGGGAGAATATTTTTCCTCGTTGTTCAACGGAGGGTATTCGGAAGAGAGAGGAGAAGAAGAGAACCTCAACCGACTACCTGAATGCTACTATTCGAGGATTAGTCAACCAGAAGTGAAGGTGGCAATACAGAAGATGGGAAGAAACAAAGCAGTAGGGCCGGACCAAATCCCCATTGAAGCCTGGAGGTGTCTGGGTGATGAGGGGGTAGGATGGTTGACGTGCCTCTTCAACAAGATCTTCTCTGGCGATAAGATGCCAGAAGAATGGAGACTTAGTGAAGTCATTCCCATCTACAAGAACAAGGGGGATGTGCAAGTGTGTAGCAACTATAGGGGTATTAAGCTTCTTAGCCACACCATGAAGCTGTGGGAGAGACTTATTGAGAGAAGATTGAGAAGGGAGACGAGGGTGTCTGAGAACCATTTTGGTTTTATGCCAGGGAGGTCATCGATTGAGGCTATCCACCTTCTTAGAAGTCTCATGGAGAAGTATACAGAAAGACAGAAGGATCTGCATATGGCATTCCTTGACCTCGAAAAGGCATACGATAGTGTACCTCGAGAGTTAATTTGGAGAACTCTAATCGATAAAGGAACCCCAAGGAGGTACATCAGGATCATTAGAGATATGTATGAGGGGGCTAAGACCAGGGTACGGTCCACAGTGGGGATTTCAGAGTTTTTCTCTGTGGAAGTGGGACTCCACCAAGGATCTGCCATTAGCCCGTACCTCTTCACACTGATTCTGGATGAGCTATCCTGAGAGATCCAAGAGAGCATACCGTGGAGCATGATTTTCGCTGACGACATTGTGTTGGTGGCAGAATCGGCGGAAAGGTTAAACAATAACCTTGAGCTCTGGGGGGAGGTCCTAGAGGACAATGGTCTTCGAGTGAGCAGAGACAAGACTGAATACATGAGATGTGATTTTGGGAGGATCGAATCAGGACACCACGAAGATATGGATATTCGTATCGGTGACTGGATCCTCCCACCCAAGGAGTCCTTTAGATATTTGGGTTCGATGATCCACAAATCAGGGAGGATTGATGAGGACGTCACTCACCGGATTAGAGCTGGATGGGCGAGATGGAGGGCGGCATCGGGAGTCTTATGTGACAGGAACGTCCCTTTAAAGCTTAAGGGCAAATTTTATAAGGTGGCGATTAGACCGGCTATGTTGTACGGGGCTGAGTTTTGGCCTATCTCCAAAGCCCAAGCAAACAGGGTAGAGGTGGCGGAGCTGAGGATGCTGAGGTGGACCTGTGGTAAGACCTTGATGGACATGATCCCGAACGGAGTTTTCAGAGCTAAGCTTGAGGTTGAGTCTATTATTTCTAAAATGAGAGAAGGAAGGCTCAGGTGGTTCGGTCATGTGAAGAGGAGGCCGCAATCAGCTCCCGTAAGAAGAGTCAAAGCCCTAGTGGTGGACGGGGTGAGAAGGAGGGGTAGACCCAAACTCAGATGGGAGGATAGACTTAAGCTCGACATGAAGGAGCTGCTCTTGTCCGAGGACATGACCTCAGATAGGAAGGCGTAGAGGGATAGAATTAGGATCTGTGGCTAGACATGAAGGAGCTGCTCTTGTCCGAGGACATGACCTCAGATAGGAAGGCGTGGAGGGATAGAATTAGGATCTGTGGGTAGCTTAGACTAGGTGTGTTGGGTTGCTTTGCCTTAGCTTTAGGCCCCGTGCGTTGCGCTGCTTTGCTTTGTTTGGATGCTTGGCCGTAGCTTTAGGCCCCGTGCGTTGCGCTGCTTTGCTTTGTCTTGTTCTGTGTTCTTTGTTTTTTGCTTTTGTACTTTGCCTTGCCTCTTTAGGTTGGCATGCTTTTCTTGGTTCTCTGTTCTTTTCTTTTTGTGCTTTCTGTTTTGGTTTGCGTTTTGTTTTAGGGCTTTCGTTTCTCATCTGTTTTGGTGTTTACGTTGTGTTGTTTGTTTTTGCCTGCTCTCTTGCATGCTTGTTGACTGCTTTGTTCTCTCATTTGTGGTTCTGCCTTTGCTGTCTCACGCGCACACAAGCACTTGCCGGAGGTCTCTTTGGAAGCAGCCTCTCTATACCTGGGTTTTTCCTTGGGGTAGGGGTAGGGTCTGTCTACATTCTACCTCCCCCATACCCTGCCTTGGCGGGATTGGGTTTGTTGTTGTTGTTGTTGTAGTACTTATTGTAATTCTCATTGTAACCTTGTATCTTCAGATTTTTCCCTTGTAACCATTGAAATTCATTTTGTATTATTTAGTTATATGCTTGTGTTTGCTTTGATATGTCACCATAAAGTAATACTTCTACCCTTATCGGGTTGGGGTGTTACAGTTAATTAGAGTTAAAATATATATATATATATATATAATATATATATATATATATATATATATATATATATATATATATATATATATATATATATATTTTTAATTTTGTTCGACCCAACCGATCGGATGTTGCCCGCATCCGATTCGGCTGGGCCATTTTTGGTTTTTACGAATTAACCATCCGATCGGATGGATATGGATACCGATCGGATGGATGTGTCGGTAAAATTTTTAAAATTTTTCAATTTTTAGTTGTTTTAGTGTTTTGAGTGTTTGAACTTGTTGGTTACTTGATATGATTTCATTTTTAAGTATGTTTCGATTATGACTAACCCTAATGCTAATGATTTGGATTTTTGTGTTTTTGGTTATGTTTTAGTTATTATTTGCTTTAGTAAGATGGAAAGTTTGAGCAAAGTTTCGGAGTATTTGAGGAATTTAGAGGAAATGTTCAAGGATTCTGGAGATTCCATGGAACGTTTGGAGAACATGTTGGAAGAAGTTAAGATGGATCTTGAAAAGGTAGATGAAGTAGGAGAAAATCAAGTTTGTTTGCCAAAGAAGAAAAAGGTTGCGGTTTTCACAAGAGCTCCTCCGAAGGAGTTTGATGCACAACGCATGAGGTTTGCTACACCTTGTGGTGTGGAAGGAGTCAAAGCTTGGGATGCACAATTGAATATGGAGTATGGAGATAATTATATAACCGAGGATGTGCTAGATAAACTTGGGTTTGTTAGATTTGATTATGAAGATTACGGAAGGAAGAAAGTGAAAGATGTGCGTGTCAATATTCACGGTCACATTTTCAAGGTTGATTTTCTTGTTCTAGACTATGGAAACACCGATGAGCCAGAGGTATTATTTGGAAGGGATTTTCTTGTTACCACTAAGTGTAAAGTTGATTTTGCACTTGGTGAAATGAGAATTGATATCACCGATTTAGAAGAAGAAAAGGAGGTAGATGTAATGCTTGCGAAATTATGTGAAGGTAGGGAAGAAGTCAAGGAAGGGAAGGAAGAAGTTGTTAAAATTGGAAAGACTAATAGGAATAAAGCACCTCTTAACAAATTAACCCAACCCTCCACCCCAAAGAATGATAATTCATCATCGTCATCATCTAATTCACCACCAAACTCACCACAAACCGTTAAACCTTTGACTCAAGAACAAAAGGAGGCTATCTTGGAGAATTTGGTGGTGAAATTTCATGAACTTATGGAAAAGAAGCCTGTGATAGAAATGTTGAATAACTATATGACATACCGTAAGAAATTAGATGCGGTTATGATGGCTAGATCTAGGCTAGAGGACAAAACTTTTGATGAGGTTGAGAGAGAAAGAATTGTGGAGAACGGATTACCTAAGAAGATGAGTGATCCGGGGAACTTTGTTTTACCAATCAAGGTAAATGGAACAACTCCGATGTATGCATTGGCCGATACCGGGTCAAGTGTGAGTGTTATGCCATATCCGTTGTACAAAAGGTTAGGACTTAGTAACCCCCAACCTAATCAATCTAATCTCACTATGGCCGACAATTCTCAAGCAAAAGCAATGGGTGAAGTGAAAAATGTTAGATTGCAAATAGGGTACCAAGCATTTTTAGCCGAATTTTTAGTGCTTAACATACCGGTAGACAAAGATTTACCAATTTTGTTAGGTACACCATTTTTAAGAACATGTGGGGCTATAATAGACATGGGCCGTGGTACGATGACTATTGATGATGGGATTTTGAAACACACTTACTACCCAAAACCTGGAGGGAAAATGGTAAAGGAAGTGCATGAGAAAGATAATGAGGAAGAATATTTGGGATATTTTAAAATAGGAAGAGACGAGGATGGTAGGCCTAAATATGGGCCGGTTACTCCTAGTTTCTTTGATATCGAAGATGAAATGGAGAGAGCTTTAGCAATGGAGGCTTTCTTTAACCCATTTAAAAATATTTTTGTGTTTAATAAACTTACAGATTTTCTTGGATCATTACCGGTCCAACTCAAAAATTTGGAGTGGGGACCCGACGGTCTGAGTGTTTACAAGAAAGAAGATGGAGGTGAGGAATGGCATGTGAAATTCGATATTGTTTGCCCAAGTGGAAGGAATTTTGCAAGAAGGTTTAAGACACAAAAGACAAACCAGAAGTTGTCCGAAAAATTTCAAAGTGAAGACATCCTAAGGCATGAATACTTTCAAGGATGAAGGAGATCAAGTGCAACAAGTTGAAGAATAAAGCACAAAACTTGTGCTAGTGGTTCGTTTCTTTTAATATTTATGCATTTTAGTATTTTAATATTTGCATTTAAGTTATTTAAGTTTTAAGTTTTAAGGTTTAGGTTAAGACTTCTTTTTATTAAGTTTTTATGATTTTGGAGTTTATGTTTTTAGTTGAGATTTTTAGTGTTAGTTTTGTTTAGAGTTAGTAGTCATAGACTTGGACAAATTTTGGTAGACCAAGTGCGGTGGAACATTTACATACAAAAAGGGATTTTTGAAGGAAAAATACATTTGAGTTTACTTTTACAAGTTTACCAAATTGTATTTACAAGAAAAAGTGAATTTTTACAAAAACTTAATCCGAATCGGTTGGATCATGAAGCTGATCGGATGGAGTTGAATATATAAGCCCACAATTTCAAAAATCACAAGAAACCCACACACACACAATCCACCATATTTGGTTCCATAAATTCGACCATAAGAAGTTAATTAGAAATTGCAGGCGTGTTTAGAGATCATCCATGGCTCCAAAACAAGTAAGTAACATCATCAATTTGGTTTAATTAGGTTTTAATTCGGATTTATTGAATTAGGTCAAGATTTGGGTATTTTTGATAGACTTCGAATTAAGATGTAATATTTTAGGAATAAATGGGTAATTAATAGAGGAATACATTGCAAAAAGAATTAGATTGATTGATTAAGTTTTGAGGAATAATTGGTTAATTGAATTTTCGGATTGAATTGGGTCAAAACTTTGAATCGAATTAAGTTGCAATTGATGATTCCCAGATGTTATATGCTTGTTAATTGGTGATGTTAGGATAGTGCATTGTTGATTAGAACAATAATTGAAGAGTTTGATTTGCTAGTGTTCTTGGGTGTTCTAGAATTGATTGAGAAATCATTAGGAGATGTTATGGATCGATATAGGAATGAATTGGAGTTGTAGAAACTATCATAAGTGTTCAAATGCAGGTTAGGAGAGAGTTGGATTTGTTAGAAATCGATTGAAGTCAAAAATAAAAAGTTTTTTCTTTTGCAGCAGAACCCCAGCCGAATCGGTTGTGGGTTGCAACTGATCGGTTGGGACAGACTTTTTACTCCATCCGATCGGATGGAAGCCAATACCGATCGGATGGAGGGCTCGTTAATATTTATTGAAATTTTTTCAAAAGAGATCTTTGGACTTCTAAATCGTGTAGCGTTGGTTCTTATACTCTTAGAATAACATATATTTGCGTTTTCTACAGAGTAATGTTGTAGGTTCTTCAAGTTCATCGTGTGTTCGAGTTAACCTCATTGTGACTAAGTATGTTCAAAGAAATGCAAGGAGCATGGTTACCTATAATGTTCAATCGGAAAACAATGAGAATCTTAAGTTCAGTAAGTTGAAGAAGGAGAAAAGCATGCCTATCGTGAGCGGCCTTCTAAGTTACAGGTTAGGACTATTGCCGAACCACGTTTAATTGATTGGAGTTTGTTTACGGAGTATGAATGTGAAAATCAGTTGAGGGAGATGATGAAAATGACTTATGTGTATCCTGGTGATGGGATACGTTTGAAGATTTCTCATGGGAAAGAGCTTTTAGTATCTATGAAGATGTGTATCGAGAATGGTTTTTGGAATTCTTTTCAACTTTCTATTTTGAAAGGAAAGTGGTTGATCTTATGAGGGAGACTTGTATTTGGTTTAGGTTATGCGGGAATGAGCATGCGTATACTTTTCCAGGTTTTGCTTTGGCTCTTGGTTTGTATGAGCAACATGAGGTTGAACATAGGTTGTTTGAAGCTAATTTTGTGAGCTTAGTAAGGTATCATAATGACTATGATGGTATTCCAGCTTATTGGAATCGAGTTGGTGATCCGGGGTGTTCTAGGAGAAATTCATCCAAGTTAAAGAACCCTTTGATGAAGATTTTATAAAAGTTGATAGCTTGGGGAGTTTTGCATGGGACGGGTAGTAGAGATAAGTGTAATCAACCCGACTTGTGGGTGATGAAATTTATAGAGGAGGATAAGAATGGTAATGCGGCTTGGATCATAGCCGAATATCTTTCTAGGAGAGCACCGGGGATTAAGGAAAAGAGTGATGTTTGTGGAGGTCATTATGTAACCGCGTTGGCAAGGAATTTAGAATATTTTGAGGATGAAGAGTTGGATAAGTGTTTGGGTCCGATTGAGAGTGAGACTTGGGATGATAAGAGTTTTGGAAAAGCGTTGGATAGGAAGAACAAGACATTAGGAGCTTGGACTGAGCCAGCAATTGCCGCACCTCAACCACCACCACCAATGGGAAATGTTTATGGACATGCACCGAGTAGTTTTGATTTGGGATGGGGAGATTGGAACCGTAAGCTAAATGATATTGAGCGTAGGGATGTTTGGAGAGATTCAATGATGATGAGGGATAACTATAATTATGATTATTCCATGCCGATGCTCCAACACTTGGCACGTGAGGCCAATTATGCGGCACCCTACAACCCACCAAATGTTCCACCATACCCATTTTTGTATGATCCCTATCCTGGTCCGTATCCTTATCCATATCCTGGGTATGCACCTTTTCCCAAGCCAGTGCCAGTGTATGGTAGAGTTCCCGAGGTTGTAGGTTCGAGTTTCTATGTTGGTGGTTCATCATCTGGAGCTGTGCGGCAGAAGAAGAAGAGAAACAGAGTCTATACAGTTTTCTAGGAGGCCGAGAACTATGAGACTGAAGGCAGCGAGAAACCAGAAAGTATGGATGACGATGACGAGTGATCGTCTTGATGTTATAGTTTGTGTTTTAAAAAAAAACAATTATGTGTGTCGAATAATTTCTATCTCTACTTTATTTTTATTTTTTTCTTTTAGGATTAATAACGTATGGATTGTTTTTAATTTAATTACTTTGTTTGTTTTAGTATTTTGTTTGTTTGTTTGTTTTGTTTCGTATTGATGAGTGGCCTTTTACTCATCATTTTATACCCGAAAAACCCCACAAAAATGACCAAAAACACCCAAATGGACCAAATATTTGTACAAATATCCTTGGATTGTGTTTTATGAGTTTCAGGTACAAAAGGATTGAAAACGGGGCAAATACGGACAAAACCGAGCTTGGAATGGAAAAGAGCATAAAAAGCCGAGGCCGGGAAGAAATTATGAGCTTGGACCAAGATATTGCTCAAAAATCCCAAACAAGCCCTTGGATTATTTCTTACTTGACAACATTGGTCCCTAGAATCAACTTTGCAAATTGGCAGGAATGACCCCTGAAATTTCCTTGGTTTACACTTTTGATCCCTAAAACTAAATCACTAAAACCTTTTAGCTATCTAACATACCACAACCTGATCCAATTTTAAACATACACCAAAGCCCATCCAACCCTATAAGCCCAAAACCCTTAAATCAGTTTTAGCTAAAACTAAACACCGGGTCAAATGAAAGTCAAACCCACACCCAATTAAACCACTGTTCATCATCTCTAATCCCCCATTCTTGCCCGCCAAATATCTGCTAATCCCTCCCCATCACTATCTCCTTTCCACCTCACCACTACCATCCAAGAGACCCACATGGTGTTGTCTTTCCCCCCTCCACCTCATCAATCCGAGGAACTCCATCCTACGGCCAAGATTGTTTTGTGTGGGCACCAAGAAAATCCGAGGGCCAAGAATTAAAGAAGAAAGCACATCTAGGATTATCTCACACCGAAAGCACAAAGGCGGAAGGAACCCTAGTTATTTATTTTAGTATAAATAGAAGTTATAGCCACATTAGAAAATTAGGTTTTATTTTAGCTTATTTCTAAGGTATTGTAACTTTTTAAAGCTTATTTTTATTGTAATGTAACTCTGGTTTTATTATTAATGCAGTTTTAGTTCAATTGTTCAAAAATTCAAAAAAATAGTACTATTTGCTTATTGCTTATTTATTTGCTTATTGTTCTAATTAGTGCTTATTTAGATGTAATATGGATATTCTGAATATAGTTTGATAGTATGAGTTAGCTTTAGTTAGTCTTGCCTTAAAAATACTTAAAAAGCTCATAACAGTTTGTTTAGAGAGTGTTTGGATTAAGCTTATTTTTGGGTCAAATGGTTTGATACTGTTCATTTGCCTTTTGTTGAACTTTGGTTGAGCTTATTTGAGGCTAGTTATATTGTTTTTAATAGGCCTTAAGTCATTGTGAAGCCTTTTGAAGTTTTTGAGTAGCATAACCAAAACTAGGACACATACTGCCATTATAAGCTCTCCCTAAGCCCCAGCTTATTCAGTCCTTATTTTAGCTACATTTTGGTTGTTATAATGAGAATACAAAGTTTTGTTGTGTTCCAATGAGTTATGCAGAATCTGAGATCACAAAACCACAATCTGCACATACTCCTATATTGTAGTCTGCTCATCTTTTTTTTAGGCTTTTTATAAGTTCTTATATAGCTTAATTTGGTCTGATTTCAGCTTTTACTAGTTATTTGGTAGGAGTATTTTACTAGTTATTTGGAATTTAGCTTATTCCCATATCCTTAGCTTCTTAGATTAGCTTATGAGTCCCTTTTGCTTACTTGAGCTTATATCTCATTTTTGTGCTTAACTGATCAGTTAATCTGAGCTTAAGTTGAGCTTATCTTTGACTTTCAAAAAGCTTCTCAGTTTTAAGTATTGCTATTTGTCATTAGCTTGTTGAGTTTTAAAAAGAAAATCAAAATAATAATAATAATAATAATAATAATAATAATAATAATAATAATAATAATAATAATAATAATAATAAATTAATAATAATAATAATAATTAAATAATAAATAAATAAAAATAAAAAGCAAAAGTGCCATTGCTGGGATTCGAACCCCAGCCTTGTCACTCACACGCCAACACCTTAACCATTGCACTCTTGGGATTTTCCTGTTAGTGATAGCTTAGTTAATTCCTTTATAGTAGTTTTAGCTTATATAGCTTATTTAAGCTTTTTGATTTTTCACAGCTTATTGCAATAAGTTGTGAGCTTGTTTTTATTTTTCCTAGGATTAGTTTACCATTTAATAATATTAGAAAAAATTTCAGATTTATTTCTTTTCATTAACTATTTTTAATCTTTTAATTAGTATAATTTAGTTTTTAAATCATATTAATTATTAAAAAGTCAAAAAAATATAATTCTTTTTTTTTTCTTTTTTTTCAATTTTTTTTTTTCATTTAGGACGTAGGAAAATTATTTTGGTATTCGTAGGGTTAGTTTTTATAAGATTTGACGTTTATGATCGTTTTTAGTTACCGGTTTACGTTATTTGTTTTTCGTTTTATTAAATATTAAAAACCAAAGTGAACCCTGTTATTTCAAGCATTTTAATACCAAACCGAAAACGATATCTTCAATTTCACGCCTCGTTGGGACTATGACCCGGGTAATCACTTATCCGGTTTATTACAATTGATTGTTGCGTTAAGCCGTCGCGAGTTGACTTTTCTTCGTGAGAGGTTTTGACTTGTGACGTGCTTGACCAACTATCAATTTTTGGCGCCGTTGCCGGGGAGGTGTGTTGCGACAATATCGTTACGGTTTGACGATTAGTGACTTGAAGATCCTTCCTCGTGAAGTTACATATTTTTCTTGTGAATATTTTTATCAAAAATCCAAAAAAATTAAAAAACCTTGAAAAACCCAAAAAGATTTTCTTTTCGAATTTATTTTTCTTTTTCTTTTGTGTTTTTCAATGTTTCCAAATTATAAAAGTCCAAAAATAATCTTCTTTATCCTCTTCACCGTTTAATTCTTCCCTCTTATCCCTCTATATTGATTAATTCTTATGGCAGACACGCGTTCCATGATGGAATTGCTGCAAATACCTACCGTAGGTATTGATAATTTTATATTTGTTCCTACCATTATAGCAGATGATTTTGAATTGAAGGTCGAGTTAATTAATTTCATAAGTAGCAATCCTTTTTATGGTTCTGAGAATGACGATCCTCATTCACACATCAGAAGATTTTCCCAAATAACTCGAACTTTCAAAATCAATCAAGTGCCTCAAGATGTGGTGAATTTGATCTTGTTTCCATTTTCACTCAAAGGAGCAGCCAAAACTTGGCTTGATTATGAACCCCCTAATTCCATCACCACTTTGGATGATCTCGCATCGAAGTTCTTAAATAGATTTTATCCTCATTCTAAAACAACTAAGCTCAGAAAAGAAATCATGAATTTTCAACAATGTTTTGATGAGACTTTTGCCGAGGCTTGGGAGCGATTCAAAGATTTAAAAAGGAAATGCCCTCATCACGGTTTCTCGGAATTGCAACAAGTTGATATATTCTATAATGCTTTAACTCAATCGGATCAAGATTCGTTTAATACTGCCGCCGGTGGCAATATCTAATATCGAACTCCAAAGGACCTCATGACGATTATCGAAAACAAATCGAAAGTTCGCACTGTACAAAACAAACCGGTAGTAAGTTCCTAATTTCCGATGAAGAATCAATTGGAGAATTCCTAGCCGAAGAACAAGTAGCTAAAGTGAGTGCCTAATTTTGCAAGACTTTCGTTCACATTGACGATGATGATGAGGATTCTATCCAAATGAAGGAGTATTATGAGAATTCGTCCGCTGCAATCACTCCCGTCTTACCGAATATGGACCCAGAGGACTCTCTCATAATGGGGGACAAGCATCTCAGCACTATTCCGGAAACGGAATCGGACAAAGTAATAAAGTCTAGTGTTGAGGACCTTGTCCCAATCCAAAGTGAGTCCGAGGGTATTTTCGACAAAATATGTGAGTTGCCTCCTCTTGACACTTTTGAGACTTCCTCCGATGATTGTACCACAAGTGATGACGATTCTTTATCTTATGGAGACATCGATTATGTTGAGGCATCACCTCCCCATATTGAGCTCGTGATGGATTTTGACCCAGATGATGGAGAGATTGACACTGATATTCTTCTGACAATCAAGGATGATATACTTCGTGAAAGATTATTGAATATCAATATTCTAATTTCTAAGATTGAATCATTGAATGACAATCCAACTCCATCTACTGATTATGTGCTCAATTCTCCCTCCTCATCTCCTATCCCCGTTGAGGATAGTGACTTTATCTTGGAAAAGCCCGAAACATTTCCTGAGCTTGAGGCTTTTTCCGATTATTCTCTTCCGGAATATGAATCATTCTGTCTTGATATCGATCATACTGAAGAGACGAGTAGTGGCAGTACCACTTCTCATGCTCATATCTCTCTTCCCGAGTATGATTCGTTTATCTTTGGTGAGTTCTCCGGTGAACTCACTCACATCATATCTCCACCGGAGTATGATCATTTCTATTTTGATTTTGATGAAGATCTTAGTCTGGGGGGAGGTGTTCTCTATCATAAGAGGTTGCTTATTGATATCATCCCGAACCTCCCTCCCGAGGATGAAGAATGGATTCTCATCCCGATGATGATCTTTCTCCCTTTCTTCACCTATCCGTTGACTTCTTGTTGGGAATAAAATGATCAAAGTCAAAGAGCCTGCCAATGATGAGAAGAGCCTGCTAATTGATTTTGTTGTGTACGAAGATGTTCTACCAGTACCTTCTGGGTAGAAGGTACTGCTAGCTAATGAAGAGCCTGCCAAGCTTATGTCAAGTCGATTAGATATTTTGTAATAGATATTTAGTTGAATTATTAGTCTTTGTACATTGTTATACGTTATGTAGAAGTAGATTAGTCTTCTGTGGTGACAGAAGAATATATCAGAGTGTACATGGGTAGTTGTATTTAATTGTAGGCGCTAATATAGTCAAAGTATAGTATTATATTCATCTACTTGACAACATGTAATAAGATATCCTTATCTTATAAAAGGATATCTTAGTCACTTCTTCATGCATGCATCTTTCACAACTAATAACCACGAACCAAACTATCTCTCAAGTAACTTAGTTACTTCGAATCACAAATCCTTTTACAATCTTAGATTCAAGATTACTTTGTAATCCTGGTGATATTTAGATCATCCGTATTATTTCATCAATAATATTGAATCGTTTTGTTCTAAACAAAGTTGTGTTCGTTGTTCATTGCATTCACACATTTACTTAAACTCACCACCTTGTGTTCTTTTAAAGTGTGTTGTAGTAGATTCCGCATGCTAAACACATTCAATACATAAATACCTCAATCGAACTATAACCAAAACGTTCCACAAGTGGTATCAAAGCTAGGTTTGATATTTACAAATTTAAAAGAAAAATGGATGTTGAACATATTCAGACAAATGTTGCAGCTAAACTTCCACTACTGAAACAAAATGAGTTTGAAATGTGGCGACTCAGGGTTGAACAATACTTTCAAGTGCAGGACTATGCACTTTGGGAGATTATTGAACAAGGCAATTCATTTAAACCCCAAATCACCACATCAACAGTAAATGATGCTCTTGTATCAACAATACAAAACCAACCATCAAATGCAGATGAAAGAATTCAGAAGAAAAATGATCTCAAGGCAAGGAGTATGTTACTGATGACTATTCCAAATGATCAACTTCTGATTTTTAACAAATACAAAGATGCCAAAACCCTCTTTGAAGCTATTGTGGCTAGGTTTGGTGGTAATGATGCTACCAAGAAAACACAAAAGACACTTCTCAAACAACAATTTGAGAACTTCACAGCCACAACCAATGAGTCTTTGGACAGTATGTTCAATAGACTTCAGAAGCTTGCAAGTCAGTTAGCCATCCATGAAGTGATGATAACTCAAGAAGATCTAAACTCTAAATTTCTTAGGAGTTTACCTTCAGAATGGTCTATGCATGTCATTGTATGGAAGAACAAGTCAGATATTGACCAGATGAGTCTCAATGATCTCTACAACAATTTCAAGATTGTAGAACATGAAGTTAAGAAGACTATTGGGTCAAGCTCAGGAAATATGGCATTTGTTTCATCCCCAAACATCTCAAAGGTTGATCATGAAGACAAAGGTGGCAGAGAAGAAGGTACTGCTAACACAACCTTTGGTACTGCTAGTACTTCTAGTAGCACCAAGTCCATTTTGGATGAAACAATTGGGTGTGCTTTTCTTACATCTCAACACAATGGGTCTGTATTAACATTTGAAGACCTTCAAGAGATTCATCCTGATGATCTTGAAGTAATGGACCTAAAGTGGCAACTTTCACTTTTAAGTATTAGAGCTAAGCAGTTGATGATGAGGACTGGCAAGAAAATACTGATAGATGGAAGTGAGCCTGCTGGCTATGATAAGTCAAAGGTGGAGTGTTACAACTGCCACATGAAAGGTCACTACTCTAGAGAGTGTAGAAGACCTAAGAGGCAGGATGACAGAGGTAGAGGGTTTGACAATAGAAACCAAGGAAGCTTTGAGAAGAAAGGAAGCTTTGAAAGCAAGAGTAAGGTTGTTGAAGTTGCTGAGCCAAAAGCAATGGTTGCTATAGATGGCATGGGTTTTGATTGGAGTTTCATGGGTGAAGATGAGTCAACTTCTGATGAATTGGCCTTGATGGCATTCTCCACTCCTGAGGTAATAATTTCTAAATGTTCAAATACATGTGAAGCATTTAAAGAATTGCAAACTTTAAGAAAATGCTTTGATGAACTCACAATAGTAGAAAGAAAAACCAATCAAGCTCTATTTGACCACAAGTGTGGTATGTCTAAGCTAGAAAAACAAATCACTCACTATAGAGAAAATGAACTTACCTTTACTGATGCCAAAAATGCTCTTCATAGACAAATATTTTTGAAAGATATAGAAATAGAAATGGTAAGAAATGAGTGCACTAAAGTGACATTAGCTAGAGACAATATTCAACTGACTGTTACTAAATTGGAAAATGCTTCTGAGTGTACTAGGAGTATAGTAGAGAA
This sequence comes from Artemisia tridentata subsp. tridentata, assembly GCA_021014915.2. Lineage (NCBI taxonomy): Eukaryota > Viridiplantae > Streptophyta > Magnoliopsida > Asterales > Asteraceae > Artemisia > Artemisia tridentata. The sequence continues at coordinate 300,667,605 of CP139507.1, read as the reverse complement.
TCAGATGAATAAGAGGATAAAATCAGGGATAGGATACAACAAATGTCCACCTCCTTATAGAGGAATTCCTTGTCCACAAGGTAGTGATCTTGCTGCATCAGGTTTACATGAATTTGTTGCAAAACCATTAGCTAAGCCTGAAGTGATAAGTGAACCTTCTGAGGGTGCTAAGAATGTCTCACTCTCCAAGGTACTCACTGAGAAGAGACCAGATGTCCTAATTATTGAGGATTGGGTATCTGATGATGATGAAGATGAGACTATTCCTATTAAAGGAATCAAAGTAGGACCATCCAGTCCTAAGAAAGTAGAAGTAAAAGCTAAAGCCAAAACTGTTTTAAAGACAGTTGAAAGTTGTGAAAAATGTAATAACAAACCTAGGGGAAGCCAAAGAAATTGGAACAACCTTAAATCACAACAATTAGGTGATGACTTTGTTATGTTTAATAAAGCTTGTTATTATTGTGGTAGCTTTAAACATCTTCATGCTTATTGTAATAAATGGGTTTCTGGGAGTAAATCAAAAGCTAAAACAAATGTTAATCACCCCAGAAAAAGTTTTGTTAAGTCTAACACCACAAATGTTAAACATACTGTTAGACAAGATAAGCCTGTTATTGCAAAACCAACTGATAAGGGTACAAGAAACACTTATAAATCTGTACCAAAAGTTGGGAAGAATCCTATTCAAAAGATAAATGTGGTCAAAACAAAAGTTTGGAGTCCAAAAATCAAAGGTCCTGCTAGACCAAAAGGTCCTGCTAGACCACATGGTACTGCCAAAGTTGGTATTGCCAAAATTGGTACTGATAGACCAAAGACCACACAATGGATTAAAAGGGAAAGTGCTGTTAAGTCCTCAGCATGTTGGATTTGGAAACCAATCCAATCTAAAGGTGCATCAACAATCCTGAAAAGGTTTGACTTCATTGATGCAAGAGGCAAACCCAAGTCTGTCATGGCTTGGGTACCCCAAGGAAACTAATATGTTTATTCATGTGCAGGAACATTCAACTGATATTGAAGATCAAGGATATGTTGATAGTGGGTGTTCAAGGCACATGACAGGCAACATGTCATTCCTCTCAGACTTCAAAACTTTAGATGGAGGATATGTTACCTTTGGGGGAGGAATAAAAGGAAAGATCACTGGTAAAGGTACTATCAAAACCAGTAAAATAGATTTTGAAAATGTGTATTTTGTGAAAGAACTTCAGTTTAATCTTCTTAGTGTCTCACAAATGTGTGACAAAAAGAACAATGTTCTATTTACTGACAATGAATGTATGGTTCTTTCTTCTGATTTTAAGATGCCTGATGAGAGTCAGATCCTTCTTAAAATTCCAAAAAGGAACAATATGTATGTTGTAAATTTAAAGAACATTGATCCCAAGGAAGGTTTAACTTGTTTGGTAGCAAAGGCCTCATTGGATGAATCTATGATTTGGCATAGAAGGCTTGGTCATGTAAACTTTAAAACAATCAACACTATTGCAAAATATGATTTAGTAAGAGGTTTACCCAAAAAGATTTTCCAAAACGACCAAACTTGTGTTGACTGTCTAAAAGGCAAACAACATAGAGCTTCTTGTAAGCCCAAGACCCAAAACTCTATTTCTCAGGCTTTACATATGCTTCATATGGATCTCTTTGGTCCTACTAATGTGTGTAGCTTGAATGGAAAGAAATATTGTCTGGTTGTTACTGATGACTATAGCAGATTTTCATGGGTTTTCTTCTTAAGATCTAAACATGAAACTAGTGAGATACTTAAAACCTATATCACTGAGGTAGAAAACCAATCTGATAAGAAAGTCAAAATCATCAGGTGTGACAATGGGACAGAGTTCAAGAATAGAGTTATGGATGACTTTTGCAAGGAAAAAGGCGTAAAAAGATAGTTTAGTGTAGCTAGAACACCTCAGCAAAATGGAGTAGCAGAAAGAAAGAATAGAACACTTATAGAGGCTGCTAGAACTATGTTAGTAGACTCTAAGTTGCCTATTTCATTTTGGGCTGAAGCAGTTGGTACTGCTTGTTATGTACAAAACAGGGTTCTTGTGACAAAACCACATAGAAAAACACCTTATGAACTTTTCTTTGGTAGAAAACCATCTTTAAGTTTTATGAGACCTTTTGGTTGTCAGGTTACTATTCTCAATACCAAAGATCATTTAGGCAAATTTGATGGAAAAGCAGATGTTGGCTTTTTGATAGGGTATTCCTTGCAGAGTAAGGCCTATAGAGTGTTCAACACTTGCACTAGGCTAGTAGAAGAGAATCTTCACATAGAGTTTCAAGAGAAACTAGCAAATGTGAAAGGAGTTGGACCAGATTGGATGTTTGATGTTGATAGGCTCTCAGAATCTATGAATTATGTGCCTGTTTCAGGTACACATGCTAATAATAATGCAGGTTCTAAAGAAAATGTTGAAGCTCCTAAAGATCAAGATTTCATCTGGATGCCAATTTGGAAAAGTATGAATCTATCTTCAAGTCAAGAAGGACCTTCAAACTCAAGAAATGAAGGCAATGAAGAAGATCAAGGAACTCAGAATCAAGAGAATCAAGAAAGTGGTGCTAATGACAATGGTACTGCCAGTTCTTCAGATGGTCCTGCTAGTACAAGTATTGGTACTGCTGAGCCATTGAATGTTCAAATAGATGATTCTTTTCAAGAAGAGGTTGGGATTAGCAATCTTCCAACTACATATGAAGTTCCTAAAACACCAAACACTAGAATTCTAAAAGATCACTCATCTGATGATGTGATTGGAAGCATAACTTCTGGTGTTAGAACAAGATCTCAAGTTGGTTTATCTCAAGTCTTATCCTCAGATGAAGAAGGGTTAATCTCCTCTATTTATGAAGAAAAGAATAATGATAATTCCAATATATGCCTGTTTTCATGTTTTCTATCTCAGGCTGAACCCAAGAACATAAACAAAGCTTTAGATGATACAAGTTGGGTGGAAGCTATGCAAGAAGAGCTTCTCCAATTCAAGATTCAGAAGGTTTGGATATTGGTTGATTTGCCCAGAGGTCATAGGGCAATTGGAACCAAATGGGTGTTCAGAAACAAGAAGGATGAAAGGGGTATAGTGATCAGGAACAAGGCTAGATTGGTAGCACAAGGATATACTCAAGAGGAAGGGGTAGATTATGAAGAAGTGTTTGCTCCAGTTGCAAGACTTGAAGCAATTAGGCTTTTCTTAGCCTATGCTTCATTCATAGGCTTCACTGTCTATCAAATGGATGTTAAGAGTGCATTTTTGTATGGTGAAATTGAAGAACCAGTATATGTATCTCAACCTCCAGGCTTCATTGATGCTGAGTATCCAGATAAAGTTTACAAGGTTACCAAGGCTTTGTATGGCCTACATCAAGCTCCAAGGGCATGGTATGAAACATTGGCTTGTTTTCTACTAAAAAGTGGATTCCAAAGAGGCAGGATTGATCCAACTTTGTTCATCAAAAGGACAAAGAAAGACATCTTGTTAGTGCAGATTTATGTTGATGACATAATCTTTGGATCAACAAACCAAGGCTTGTGTGTAGAATTTGAAAAACTTATGCACAGTAAGTTTGAAATGAGTTCCATGGGGGAACTTACTTTCTTTTTAGGTCTCCAAGTGAAACAATCCAAAAAAGGCATATTTATCAGCCAAGATAAGTATGTAGCAGAGATCTTAAGGAAATTCAATTTTGCTGATTCTAAGGTTGCAAGTACACCAATGGATCCAGACAAAGGGCTACTCAAGGATGCTGAAGGAGAAGATATGGATTTGCACAATTATAGGTCTATGATTGGATCTTTGATGTATCTTACATCATCAAGACCAGATATCATGTTCTCAGTATGTGTGTGTGCAAGGTTTCAAATACATCCCAAAATCTCTCATCTCACAGCAGTCAAAAGAATCTTTAGATATCTTAAGGGTCAACCTAGGTTGGGTCTTTGGTATCCAAGGGAATCATCTTTTGAATTGATGGCTTATTCGGATAGTGACTATGCTGGTGCAACACTAGACAGAAAATCCAAAACTGGTGGATGTCAATTTCTTGGTTGCAGACTAATCTCTTGGCAATGCAAGAAACAAACAATGGTGGCCAACTCTACAACTGAAGCAGAATATGTTGCTGGTGCAAGTTGTTGTGGGCAAGTTCTTTGGATCCAAAATCAAATGCTTGACTATGGGTACAATTTTCTTAACACCATTATTTATATTGACAATAGCAGTACTATTTGTATCATTAAAAACCCAGTTCAACACTCAAAAACAAAACATATTGAAATCAGACACCATTTCATAAGGGATTGCAATGAGAAAAGGTTAATTCAAGTTGTTAAAATTGATTCTGAAAAGAATTATGCAGACCTTCTCACCAAAGCTTTTGATTTAGGAAGATTCAAATATCTTGTAGGAGGTATTGGAATGATAAATCTTTGAAAATCATATGTTTTTGTTCATAAAATTAACTGGTATTGCATTTTTAACATGGTACTGCTAGTTAGTCAAAAGGTCCTGTTAGTTCATAATTGGTCCTGCTGATACAAAATTGCTATGTTTTGTTCATATAAATGCTTGAATGTTTACAATTATATAGATCAAGTGTTCTACACTTTGTTCTTTTGGTTTGCAACTAACACATTTCAGGTTGATAACAAAACAAGAGTTCTTTCAAACAAAAGGGACAACAAAAGTTTTATTCATTTCAGGATAAACAACAATCTCAGGGGAGGAATTTATAGTCCAGAATGGAAGAAAGACCAATTGATGAAAGAAAAGACAAAAGCATACAAGATGATGCAGAGTTGAAAAAGAGAGAGTTAGATCACATATCTAGAAGGGATGAAGCATTTCTCAAGGAGAAAGTTCTATCTAGATCAAACTAAGAAATGTTTTCAACTCAAAGGCATGCTATTAGATGATTTCACTTGTTGAGCCAATCATCCAAGATACACAGCATCATTGCCTGATTTAAATTTCCTCCATCCAAGGAAATTGCACCATCTTTTGGGCCATCATGGCTTTTGGTATTCATCTCACCAAGTTTTTTTTTTACAAACTTAAGAGTTAACTAGTCCTTAAGCAAACGGCTTTTGGTAAAGACAAATCAAATCCGTTGATGGTTGATAGTTTACCAAAAACTATATGGTTGTTAACTAACCATACTTAATTGTAAATAGTTAACTAGTCCTTAAGCAAACGGCTTTTGGTAAAGACAACTCAAATCCGTTGATAGCTGATAGTTTGCTAAAAACTATAAGGGATTTTTATAAAACTTTAAAAGGCACTGCTAGTACAAAAATGGTACTGCTAGAGTACAAAGGTACTGCTAGATAGCCGTTGAGCCTGTCAGAAAAAGTTTTAGCCTTTAGGCCTGGTAGTTAAAATTAGCCGTTGGGGTAGTTATGTAAATTACTGATGACTATATTATATTATATTTCACATATAAAAGATCTTTTTAACCGCCTTTTCAATTTCTTTTTATAATCTTTATTATTGTCGGTTAAAAGTAATTCTCTCATATCTTCTTTCATCAGTCATTATCATAATTCACATACATCTTTCATCTTCTATCAGTACTATCAAACAATCCCACCATCATATTCAAAATTTTCATTATGGCTTCCACAATTGATCTAAACTTTGTTCAACGTCACAATCAGTTAGCATTTTTGGAGAAGTCAGAGGATAATGCCTCATTTCATCAAGTAGTGGACTTTTTAAACAACTCCTACATCAGGTTTGCTTTGCTAGTCAATCCCACTATTTATGAAAAACAAATTTTACAATTTTGGGAATCTGCTAAAATTAAAACTTCTGAAAATGGGGAACAAAGAATAAAAGCCAAAGTGGATGGTAAACATTTGACTCTTACTGAGTCATCCATAAGAAGACATCTTCATTTGGATGATTCTGATGGTATTAGTCAGTTACCAGATACTGAAATTTTTGAAAATTTAACAAGAATGGGGTATCATGCTGAGTTCAATAAACTCACTTTTCTGAAAAAGCATCTTACTCCACAATGGAGATTTTTGATTCACACAATCCTTCACTGTTTGAGCCAGAAGAAAACCTCTTGGGAGCAATTTAGTAGCAACATGGCTTCTGCTCTCATTTGCTTAGCTACAAACAGAAAATACAATTTTTCTAAATATATTTTTGAAGGATTGATAAACAATGTGGATAGTAAAACAAAATTTTTGATGTATCCAAGATTCATTGGATGCATCATTGGAAAATTACAACATGTGTTGCTTCCCACATACTCAGTTTATGAAACACCAAAACTTTCTCAAAAAGTATTTTCAAATATGAGAATTGGTTTTAGAGGGGAGGAAGTTCCACTTTTTGATGAAATGGTACCACAACACCTAGAAGAACCAACACCATCTGCTGATACACCATCATCTAGTTCTTCACATGGTTTCATTTCACAAACACATCAAAAATCACCAACACCATCTCCAGTACCATCAGCAACACCACCAACATCCCCACATCATACATCACAAACCCAATCACCTCAGACAATGCAAGAGTTGAAAAACAAGGTGAAGTTCTTAGAGAAAGCTCTTAAAAGTCAAAATGAAAAGTTTTCTAAGATCAACATCAAATTGGTTAAGAGGGTTAAGAGATTGGAGGGTGAAGTGAAGAAGTTAAAAGGTAAAAAGTCTGCAAAGGTTGTTTTATCTAGTTCTTCACAGTCAGATGCTGATAGGATAGATCACTCTTCCAAAAAGGGGAGGAAGGATATGTCTGAAGATGAGGAAGAAGAGGAGGAACAGGCTCAATTTGAATTCCATGATGGAACTCAAGTTTATGATGAAGAGCCTGTTGGAGCAGGGCAAGAGCCTGTTGGAGCAGGGCAAGAGCCTGCTAGGGCAGAAGAAGAGTCTGCCAGGAGAGAAAGGCTATTGGCTATGGGGTATAAAGGGTCTGCTGAGAGAGTGTACAAGAGAAAGAGGATTCTAGTTGCTGATGAGCAATCCTCTGCTCCATCACAAGAACAAACTCCAAAGGATAAGGGCAAAGGCATTCTAATTGAAGATGAGCCAAAGTCCAAGAAGTTAAAAAGAACTCAGCAAATTCAGATGGCTTTAGGAGAAGAAGAGGCCAAAAGAGTTCAAGAAGAAGAGCTAAAAGCTAGAGAAGCCTCAAGAATGCTTGAAGAAATGAAAGAGCAGAAAGAAGCTGAAGAAGCTGCTCAAGCTCTTCTTGATACTCAAATTGCTCAAGAGACCTTTGATGCACAGATGTTATGGATTATTAACAATGATCCAATTGTGAAAGGTCATGCAGCAAATATAGTAAATGACAAGACACTCAATTCTGATGAGAAGACTGAAGCACTTGAATCTTTCATCAACAAGAAATACAAAGAAGCAGCTTTGGCTGACATTTTTGAGAAGATGAAGGAAAGTCAGAAGAGAGGTTTTAAAGTGGGCAAAACTAACAAAGATCAAACAATCTTTATGAAGAAATTTTTGAAGAATCAGGCAAATTGGACTGATTATCAACTTAAGAAGAAATCTGCTGATGAAATCTTCTTTTTATATCTTCAAGCCTACAAGAATCTTTACTATAATGTTCCATCTGATGTACTCCCATCAAAGAAGAAGGAAGATGCTCAGAAGAAAGAAGTAGCAAAATTGGATCAAGGGCAAGTAAGTAAAATGTTGATTACTTTACCCACTATCATTCATGCTGATCCAATTAGGTCTAGACACCCTATAATTGATTGGGAAATACACCATGATAGATTTGGTAAGTCATGGAAAATATTAAGGGTTGGGGGACAGTCTGCTATCTTCAAGAATTTTGAAAATTTAGTTAGAGCATCTGATAGAGCAGATTTGGAAGAATTGTGGAATCTAGTGCAGATTAGGTTAGCCACAAATTCTAGTACAGATGCTAAGGAACAAGAGCTTTGGGTGGAATTCAATAGGATGTTCGATCCTGATCCCAAAGATGTTCATTGGAAATTTCCCTATTATGATCCTTCAACAACTTGGGAATTTCTAAGTCATAGCCATACTCATCATCTTTTCACACAGAGTGGGATAGAACTTTTTATGTTAGCTGAGAAAGAGTATCCTCTTAGCTATGAAGTGCTTAAAGCTATGATCTCCAAGAGATTAAGGTGTGACAAGGATGAAGAAAACTCAGAGATTGTTCAGAGTTTGCTGAGGAGCATATCTGAGCAATATGAAAGAAAAAGGAAGGATAGAAAGTAAGGTTTTTGGAAGAGTTCTCAAATCCTCAAGGTATGTATTTTATTCATCAGAAACTTGTGTATTTTAATGGAAATAACAAGTTTAGGGGAGGATTGTTGGGAATAAAATGATCAAAGTCAAAGAGCCTGCCAATGATGAGAAGAGCCTGCTAATTGATTTTGTTGTGTACGAAGATGTTCTACCAGTACCTTCTGGGTAGAAGGTACTGCTAGCTAATGAAGAGCCTGCCAAGCTTATGTCAAGTCGATTAGATATTTTGTAATAGATATTTAGTTGAATTATTAGTCTTTGTACATTGTTATACGTTATGTAGAAGTAGATTAGTCTTCTGTGGTGACAGAAGAATATATCAGAGTGTACATGGGTAGTTGTATTTAATTGTAGGCGCTAATATAGTCAAAGTATAGTATTATATTCATCTACTTGACAACATGTAATAAGATATCCTTATCTTATAAAAGGATATCTTAGTCACTTCTTCATGCATGCATCTTTCACAACTAATAACCACGAACCAAACTATCTCTCAAGTAACTTAGTTACTTTGAATCACAAATCCTTTTACAATCTTAGATTCAAGATTACTTTGTAATCCTGGTGATATTTAGATCATCCGTATTATTTCATCAATAATATTGAATCGTTTTGTTCTAAACAAAGTTGTGTTCGTTGTTCATTGCATTCACACATTTACTTAAACTCACCACCTTGTGTTCTTTTAAAGTGTGTTGTAGTAGATTCCGCATGCTAAACACATTCAATACATAAATATCTCAATCGAACTATAACCAAAACGTTCCACACTTCTCCTCTCTTTCACTCCTTCGGGAGTGAAGACACCATATTTGACCCCGGCATCGTCATTTCTAATTCTATTTTGAGCCGTGGGTATCTCATCGGTGTGGAACTTTCATATGTTTCAATGTTTATCCAAACCTCTTGAATGGAAGTCCGATGGAGATTATTTTTTCCACATGCTCCCCCAAGAACAATTAAATTCGGGGCGAGTCAAGCTATACGACTCGATAAAAAACAAGCGCTTTGTGGGAGGCACCCCATGCTTATCCTTCTATTTCTTTCTATTTTCTAATACTAAGTGTGGGGGAATTCCTCTACTTGTTGCTTTGTTGTTGTATGTTTGCCTTTGTTTTCAGGATTCCCGTAGATCGTGATGATTGATGCGCCTGTTTTCAATCCAGCCGCCCAATATCCGATCTTTATGTTTATGTTTATCCAGGGATATCTTATTAATCCTTTTTTGTGAAAAAAAGATTTCGTTTCCACACTTAGATAGTAGTATTACCTTTTTACGTTCTATAGTGTCGGCTTAGGCCGATACTTTGAATATTGAGGGCAATATTCAATTCTAAGTGTGTGTGGGGGGGGGGGAATTCTTGCGAATTTGACCCAAAATTTAAAAAAATTTCACATTTTGTACCTACTAGTCCCCTAGCACCCCCGTTTTGACCAAAATTTTAAAAATTTTATCATCTTTTAATTAAAAATTGCATGAAAAAGAAGTGCTTTGCACATTAAAAAATAATTTGCTATACATTAATGCTTCGGTATTAGTGGAAGTTTAGACTTGATTAGGCTAGAACAAGGGGAATCCCGACTCTGCTAGAGTGTTGATCTAGCTGCTACCCTTAACTTTTAGGCTAAGTTTTTACGAATTGTGCAAATGAAAATGCTAAACGTAGAGTAGTTGGTTCTCTTTAGAGCTTATATAAGTAATCTATGGCTTTTCCTCCCAGAAGCTCCTAATCTGACTTAAATAGTGCTTATTTTCAAACGATTGAACACAAAAATTATTTTGTTTTTATACGACTTTGACAAGTACTAGTTCAAAGTTTTATTTAAATTTCGGGACAAGCATATTGTCGTAAAAGTTGCAAAAAAATTAAAGTTTTGAGTATGAATAAATAAGTCCTAAGCTACGGTTCGAGATCGGTCCTTGGATCCTTATTTCCAAAAGGCGTTTAGGTCTTGGCTACCCTCTTACACCGGCCCTTGGATCTTTATTCAGGAAGGTGTGAGGTCTTGGTCTAACACCCTTGGAACCTCATTTCCGGAATGTCTAAAGTCTTGGAACTCTCCGTTGTAACGGCCCTTGGATCCTTTATTCCAAAGGTATAAGGTCTTGGAATTTCCCCGTGAAGCTCCGTAGATTATGGTCCAATAAAAATTTCAGTTTCAAAAAAAAAAAAAAAAATGATGAAAAATGAAAAAAAAAAATGTATGGAAAATGTTTGTTATGAATAAATGTGCGAAATTTCTTCTTTCAAAATTTAAATTAACCTTTCAACTAGTATTCGTCAAAGTCTTATAAAAATGTTGATTTTTCCGGTCAAAATTTTGAAAACAAGCACACACACCTAACTTAAATAATTGTGGGAGCGAAAAGTTAAGTCTCGGCTTACATAAATTACGAATATAAGTAGTGTTAGCATTTTACAATAACATTTGCACAAGGGTTTTAGACTTAGTTGGGGAGTATAAAAAAGATGACGACGATTACAATTCCCCGGAGTCACCCATTTAGTGTGATTCCCGTTCTATGATGCCATTTTTGAAAATCAAGCATGATATTTACGTTTGTTCGCGTTTAAATTACTTGCATTTTATAATAAGTCAAAACGGGATATTTTTGGTAACCTTGGTATTCTTTGATCCTTTCATGTATATTTTTGCAGTTTTTGCAGGGGTGAATTACCGAAAGCTTATTGTTGATCAATATTTAAAGTTGGAGAACTCATTTACTGATTTATGATCAAATATGCGTATGCATATTTACCCTGGTAGTACCTTTTTAACTAAATTTTTCCCATTTTCTTTACTTTGAAGTTCATTTTTATTACATTGAGGACAATGCAAAACTTAAGTGTGGGGGAGGGAAGAAAATAGGAAAAATGGTTTAATTTAAAATTTTTAGGTTTAATAGAACTTTGTATTTAAGTAACTAGAATTCGTTCGCCCTTGATTTTCTAGTTGTTTTCTCACATAATTCATATATTTTAAAGAACTAGATTGTTTCAATGGTAAAAATGAGGCTATTTGAAATTTTTTTGGAATATAAACAAGTTATGAGAGCAATTTCATTTTGGAATCGATAACATTTACTAGTACATGTTATAACCTTTCTTAAATTGTGAGGATTTAAGCCTTTTTGTATAAAGCATATCTTTATGCGATATATTTTGCTATGAGCGTGGCGGTGATTATGTTGATTCTAGAACTTGTACTTGTTATGCATTACGGTTAAAATCACTTTCGAGTGGTAAAAATATATTCAAATGATAAGAGTCAACTTAGGATTTTCACCAAACGGCCATCCGTTTACAGAAATATTTTTGCTGACCACATTGGTTAGTTATCCTCGTATTTTGAACCCATTTGTTAGCGTTAATCTCTTACGCTAGATACCCTTAGTTACACCTTCTGAGCCATTCTTTTCTTTTGATTAAATCCAGAAAATTACAAAAATATTTTATACTTTACACCTTAGCCTTACCCAAATCAAGTTCATTCGAAGTTAGAAAACTATTTATTTTTTGCTGATTACACGTTGGCCATACTTTGATATGTGTATGTGTTGTTTCAACGAAGAAGGATGTCGCTACTCTTATTTGTATTTTTTATAGCGTGTGCTCATCCAAAGTGTGGGGGTGATGAGAAAGTTTCGTTTGTTAAAAAAAAAAAAGTGAATAGCCAATGAGGTATAATATATGAGTATCAATTAGCCAATGAGCTAAGAGGAAATAAGTGAGTATGTGATGCGGAATAATGATCGAAGGAGTTTGGAAAGTAATCATTTGTGGTATAAAGAGTTGGGAACGGAATTTGAACTTGGTTCTTATTTTTTTTTTATTTTGTAGAAATCTATCATATAAATATTCCCATGCCTTATCCCTACCCTTTACCAAATTACTTTATTCGTTGTTAGCTTTCGAGCATCTGGATTAAGTGATGGCTTTGTAAAGATATGTAGTGCATGGATATTGTAGTGACCATCCAGTTTTTGAATAGTTGAAAGACGTGCCAGCGATCTAGTACGTATTTCGGTGACCATCCGTTATGTAAGTAACGCGCCAGCGAACCAAGGTACAATCTAGTGACCATCCGTTGTTTAGCTAGTCGAAAATTCAAGCCAGCGAACTATTATATTCTTGTATGAAATGTTTGAACATTAGCCGGTAACCTTTAACCTTAAACCCGAATAAAAGACCTCTTTGATGTTTTATTTTATTGTTTTGATACTTGTACAAGCTTATGGTAAGACACATGAATCATGACTGAGCAATGAGTGGTTTACCAATCAATTTCCCTTAGAGTGTTGAGTGAATTTCAAAATTCTTCGTGAGGTGCTTAGTTATGTTATCAAGCTCAATATTAAATTGTTTAAGAATTTTTCACATTTAAATTTAAATTAGCAATTGTTCCTTCGGAATAGTTGTTAGATTTTTGGAATCACGATAACGATACCATTGAAATCATTTTTCTAAATGCTAGACTTGCTCGAGGGCGAGCAAAACTCAAGTGTGGGGGAATTTGATAACGCTCAGAATAAGCATGTTTTTAGTTGCGTTATCATTAGTTTTGTGCATCATATTTGGTTATATTTGTATATATTTGTTACTTAATCATGAAAAAGTGTATATGCAAGTAAATGTAGCCAAGTACAGGAAAAGATGAAGAATTGGAGTGATTATGCACATTTGGAAGATTCTCGAGATAGAGACAAGAGAGAAACTACACAAGGACTCAAGGATTTGATAGTGTTAGGATTTCCATGTTCATATATCAAGGAAATATCAAGGAAATATCAAGTTCTATGGAAGAAATCAGCACCTAAATGAAGGATAAAGCATGCGACAAGAAATGGCAAGAAAATGTTAAAGTTGTGAGTGCATGAAGCATCCAACCGATCGGATGCAACCCGCATCCGATTCGGTTGGAATTTACCGAGGCCAGGAACCGATCGGTTGGTCTAAAAACCGATCGGTTGGACAGATCTGCAGTTTCCATTTCGCATTAAATGAAGGTTTTACTTCCCATTAATCATTGGAGTCTGATCATTTCTTGATATTAACTCTGGAGGGATGTTTTGGCTTGAAGAATAAGTGTTCTTACACTATATATTGGACCCTCTGCATGTATGCTTAGTGTAACACCCCAAATTAGTAAAAGGCTTACACGAAAGTACTTACTATCTTATTATTATTGACCGAAACTCTAGTATTGCTGTTGAAACGTCCAGGAGATATTGAGTTTGAGTCTCAATAGTTTGGTTTGAGTTTGGAGTTGTTTACTTGTCATAGTAGGCGATTGGAGGAGTGTGGTTGCTATAGTTTCACGATTCTAGTTTTTGTAATCCTAAGCTAGGTATATCTTGTTTATTTACAATGAACTACTTTTACTTTAATTTTAATGAATGTATTGTTTATTACTTGTGTTTGATTATGATTGCTATGGAGTAATTTGTGGTATACTTGTGTGTATGATGCAACTAATTGTGGAGTATTCTTATCTTAAAAAGTGATGCATGAAAACATTTCTTATTTTATGAGTTTGTTAGAATAATATCTAATCTTGCTTACTTTGTTGGTAAAAACATTTTAAAGAATAAAAGGCCGAAAGGATTTTCTTTATGTTTTTATTCCAAAACGTTAGTGCATGAATTAGTATGGGATATGGTGTGTGACAAGCATCATATTTACTCATTAAAATGGATTTGAAACGATTTCATCACTAGAAAAGGCCGAAAGGATTCGTAGGAATTTATGAGATAAGAATTGCTTTTCAAACAACTAGTGTTTAATAGAATGGTCATAGTAGTTAATAAGGCCGAAAGAAGTTAACCAGAAGATTGAATTCTTAGTAATGATTCTTCATGATATAAACCATTGATTGTTAATCATTCATATAAAATTTTGCATCATTACAAGTTACACCAAACTTTGTAGAATACTCTATGCAATTGGTTAAGGAATTACACACTAGTATATGTTTTGTTTGATTGGATTCTATTTACGTTTTTGAATTTTCGCAAAAATTGGATTGACACCCCTTTTTACAAAGCTAGTTATAATTTAATACAAATATCAAATCCCTTAGGACGATCTCGACTTACCCACCTTTACTATCACGGACGAGTATACTTGCTCATATGTGTTAAATAGAGAACCGGATAAATCGTGTTTTTAAATTTTAAAACTTGTACACGGTAGAGCACAACAGTGGTAAACTTGGGTAGTTAATTTTTAAAAAGGATTAATTATTGAAAATTACTAAAATTTGAACTTTGTTTATTTTGTAGATGACAACTCCTACTCAAACCATCAACAACTCATCAATCAGTTCAATTCTCGAGAAATAAAAATTAAATGGTAACAACTTTTTGGACTGGTATCACAACTTGAGGATTGTCCTCAAGGCTGAACAAAAGGTTTACCATCTGGAAGAAGCTTTACCTGAAGCACTTCTTGCTAATGCCATGGCTGCTATTCATAACTCCTACACTCGTAGGGTTAATGAACAACAAGAAGTGGCTTGTCTCATGCTGGCAAGCATGATCCCTGAGCTCCAGAAGAACTTAGAGGACCTTGCAGCATTTGACATGCTGAGAGAACTGAAAACCATGTTCGAGCAGCAAGCTGAGCAAGAACTATTTGATACTGTCAAATCTTTTCATGCTTGCAAGCAAGAGGAGGGCCAATCGGTTAGTAGCTATGTCATGAAAATGAAAGGCTATCTGGACCAGATGGAGCGTCTGGGATATACCATGCCTTAAATCCTTGGAGTGAGCTTGATTCTTACCTCACTTTCGAAGGATTATGATCAATTTGTGCAGAACTATAACATGCACAACATGGGGAAGACCATTGCCGAACTGCACAACATGCTTAAACTTGCAGAAAAAGGCATGCCCAAGAAGGCTCCAGTTGTCCTAGCTATCAAGCAAGGCAAAATCTAGAAAAAGAAAAAGATGAAAACGCTGGCACATGGTAAGGGACAAGGAAAGGGCATGGGTAAGCGTGCTTACGCCCCTAGACCAAAAGTTCCCCCACCTGCCAAGAAGGAGCACCCGGAAAAGGACACCCCCTACCACCACTGTGGAGTGGCAGGGCACTGGAGATGGAATTGTCCGGTCTACCTAGAAGAGTTAAAGAAGAACAAAGCTAGCGTCGATAGCACATCAGGTATCTTCACTATATAACTCTATACTTTTCCTAACAAATCTAGGGTATATGATACAGGTTTTGGTACTCACATTTGTAATAATGTTAAGGGTCTTAGGGGAAGCCAGAAGTTGAAACAAGGAGCTTTGAATATGTACGTTGGTAATAGTAATCGTGCAGCTGTCGAAGCGATAGGGAGCTTTGATCTCATGCTCCCTAATGGACTAGTTATTGTTTTGAATAATTGTCATTTTGCACCTACTATTACTAGAGGTGTTGTTTCACTTTCGCATTTGAAAGATGATGGTTACATTCATACTTTTACGCATAGTTGTCAGGATCCCGATCCTGATCTTAGGATCTTACGATTTTACGATTCTACAAAGCAAAAACGATATGGATCCTACGAGGATCTTAACAACCTTAAGATCTTATAGGATCCCGATCTTAACTATAGGATCTTAAGATCTACTCCGATCCGATCTTACTTTTCTCGAACCGCAAACTAAAAAACTACAAATTTATGGTTTATGTTTTTATATAATTTAAAAAACAACGTGTAATTCTTCTTAAACATTCCATATTCATAATTTAGGACAACATTTCCATAAAGTATTCATATAATTTCGTGTTTATAATATATAATAATTTGTGGATTTGAATAATATTACAAAGATCATTAAAAAATGACATTATAGTAGAATATTAGGATCCCGATCCGATCTTACGATCACAATCTTGCAAAGACGAAAACGATCCTTGGTAGGATCCCTATCTTGAAAACCTTGCTTTTACGGATTTTGGCATTTCGGTTTCTAAGGATAATGTTTTTTATTTTAATGCTATTCCTCGTGATGGTATTTTTGAAATTGATATGCGTGATCCTATTTCATTCTATATATAATGTTAGCAAAAAGAAATCCAAACGTAACTTGGATTCCACTTTTCTATGGCATTGTCGACTTTGCCATATAAACAAGAAACACATTACGAAGCTGCAACGCGATGGGCTTTTAGAGTCAACCAACCAAGAGTCCTTTGATAAATGGATTTCTTGCATATCTGGTAAGATGGCACGAAAGCCATTTTCCCATGTTGGAGAAAGAGCTAAAGATCTGCTTGGACTCACACATACTGACGTATGTGGCCCATTTAGAACAATGTCTAGGGAAGGCGCTAACTACTTCATTACTTTCACTGATGATTTCAGTAGATATGGTTATGTTTACTTGATTGAGCATAAACATGAAGTCTTTGAAACGTTCAAAGTTTTTCAAAGTGAAGTAGAAAATCAACTCGGCAAGACCATAAAGGCACTTCGATCTGATCGAGGAAGCGAATATATGAGTCAAGAGTTTTTAGATCATCTAAAAAGGTGCAGGATTGTCTAACAATTCACTCCTCTAAATACACCACAAGATAATGGTGTATCTGAAAGGAGAAATCAAACTTTGCTAGACATGGTTCGATCTATAATGAGTCTAACAACCTTGCCAATGTCCTTTTGGGGTTATGCTCTAGAGTCTGCTGCACGCATTTTCAACATGGTTCCAACCAAGAAGGTTGATAAGACACCATATGAAATATAGCATGGGAAAGTCCCTAATCTGTCTTACTTGAAAGTTTGGGGTTGTGAGGCTCTCGTGAAACAAGATACACCTAACAAACTTGAGCCCAGATCTATCAAATGTATCTTTGTAGGATACCCAAAGGAAACGATGGGTTACTATTTCTACTACCCACCCGAGAACAAAATATTTGTTGCTCGGTATGCTGAGTTTCTTGAGAATAGTCTCATTTCACAAGAAGCAAGTGGGAGCAAAGTTGACCTTGATGAAATTCAAGGGGAAGATGCACAACCTTCTGGTGACACTAGTGAACATCAAAATGGGATTGAACATGAAAATGTTGAACCTCATCAAGATGTTGCTCCCATTCGTAGATCCGCAAGGATACCTCAAGCTCCTGAGCGATATGGTTTCTATATCGATGCCGAGGAACATGAGTTAGGGGATCATGGTGAACCTGCTAACTATCGAGATGCATTATCAAGTCTTAAACGCGGTAAATGGATCGAAACTATGAATGCGAAGATGCAATCCATGAAAGACAATGATGTCTGGGTCGAAGTCGACCTACCTCCTAATGCTAAAATCGTTGGGAGTAAATGGCTCCTCAAGAAGAAGACTGACATGGATGGAAATGTATACACCTATAAAGCTCGTCTAGTAGCAAAAGGTTTTACTCAAACATACGGGATTGACTATGAAGAAACCTTCTCACGTGTTGCAGACATTAAAGCAATTAGGATTCTTATAGCCATAACAACATACTATGACTATGAGATTTGGCAAATGGATGTCAAGACAGCCTTCTTGAATGGCCACCTGAACGAAGACGTTTATATGGTGTAACCCGAGGGCTTCGTGAATCCTAAATATCCCAGTAAAGTATGCAAGCTTCAAAGATCCATTTATGGATTAATGCAAGCATCCAGAAGCTGGAACAAGAGATTTGATGATGAAATCAAAAGGATTGGTTTCACTCAAAATCTCGATGAGCCATGTGTATATGTGAAAACTAGTGGAAGTATTGTCGTGTTCCTAGTCTTATATGTCGATAACATATTACTCATGGGAAACAACATTCCAATGCTACAAGATTTAAAATCCTGGCTTGGCTTTGCCATGAAAGACTTAGGAGAGGCTGTGTACATACTTGGAGTCAAGATCTATAAGGATAGATCAAAGCAGTTAATCGGCTTGTGTCAAAGTGCATACATTGACAAAATCCTGAAGCAATTTAGGATGCAAGATTCCAAACGTGGAAGTCTTCCAATGCAACCAAATACAGAATTGAGTAAGACTCAAGGACCCTCTACACCCGCAGAGGTGAAGAGGATGAAAGGAATCCCTTATGCTTCGGCTGTGGGATCCATAACATATGCGGTTAGGTGCACTAGACCTGATGTAGCGTTCTCTCAGAACCTAACGAGTAGATTTCAACAGAATCTAGGAGAATGTCACTGGACTACTGTTAAGAACATATTGAAGTAGATGCGAAATACTAAAGATATGTTTCTTGTTTATGGTGGTGATATCAAGCGCGAGCTCAGTGTTACTTGTTACACTGATGCAAGCTGGGAGACAGATCGTGATGACACCAAATCCTAGACAGGATATGTTTTCGTCATGAACGGAGGTGCTGTTGACTGCAAAAGTGCCAAGCAAAGCACTATTGCAATGTCCTCTACAGAAGTTGAATACATAGCTGCTTCTGAAGCTGCAATGGAAGCGATTTGGATACGAAAATTCATTTCTGGGCTTGGCGTTGTCCCCAACAATGAACGACCTATGGATATGTACTGTGATAATTCCGGTGCCATTATCATAACCAATGAACCAGGTGTTCTAAAGGGTGCCAAACACTTTCGTCGAAAGGTTCACTACATTCGAGAAGTTGTCGAAAGTGGTGATATTCGTCTTCTCAAAGTTCACATAGATGAAAACTTAGCTGATCCTTTAACCAAACCAATGTCTTGTACCAAACATGTCGAGCATGCTAGGAACATTGGGCTTCGACCTGCTAGTAGTCTCATGTAAATTTGTTTAGTATTTGAATAATTGGAATGTTAAACAGTCTATATTTATAATGAATTGATGTACTGGTTATGATCGTTTTCATTTATATCAACTGTGTTCTATATTTGCATGTTTAATCCATGAATGATTTAATTATTCTAAAATTGTCTATTGTCGGTTGACGATACGGGAGTATCACCAAATTAAGGTAAATGTGAGCGTGTTGGTGATTATTTACCAAACTCACATGTTGTTCATTGTGATGAACATTGGACTGACCCAACCTACGAGTATTCACTGCATGGATCTTCATCAATAGTGAATCTCGCAAGTGGTTATGTCTCTTATCCTTAGACTTGAGATGCAAGTAGGTCTTGCATGAGTGGAATTTCATTCCTTGATATGATTAAACGCTGTCCTGAATAAGGTAGTTATAAAAACCATCTTCAGGAGTGATATGAAACACATGAATGACACATGCAGTCAAAATTGGATTTGTTCCTCCACATGTTATGGAGTTAGATACTATTGGGCCCCTCGATGAATTGAACAGATGATTGTATGGCCGTACCCAAATGAGATTAAGATGAATCTTAATTCACTTGGTAATCATGTTCAATATCTATATCGAGAAACATAATAGTTGAACAATTAGAATGACATTTGATCCATGTCTAATGTTCAACATGGTATCTGTAACAAAAGGATAGATGACATATAAACCATTTAAATGAGACATTTAAGAAACTATCCTCACATATTTCTAGGGGCATTGGCGTGTTGCTAGACGTTAACCTTTGCTTGTATAATTACTTGATTATTATGACGTCGCAAGTGGGAGCTGTTGGAGTATGCTCGTGTCATAATAAATAAATATATGACTAGACATATGTGAGCCTATGGGGTCACACACTTATACACAGAGATACCATTTTATATATTGTATTTATCATATTTACACTATATATAAGACTACGTAACTTGGGATAAGAACGGACTTCTAATTACTAAGCTTGTACTTAGCATATTGGATTGGACAAGACAAATGGACAAGCCTATTTGTAATGCCCATATGGCCTTCTAGGGAGGAAAAGAGCAAGAGGAGGAAAAACAAGGGGCTAAGTGTAACTTACATGTTGATAACTACTAATTGATTTAGTCATTAGTATTGAGATCACTTAAAACTTGCATCTTTCTCTCCTCTCTCCTCTCTTAAAACCTACGGCACAAACACACCCCCCTCTAGGTTTGTGTTATGATCCTTTCTTGCTTAATCTATTGTAGGTTGTTGCAAGAATATGTGTTACGAGGTCAAGACTAGCATCGGGTGGTAATCGGTGACGTGTAGTGTGTTTCTATCATAGAAGTGATCAACCTCATTGATCATTTGGGTTTCTTGTTCCATTCATGGGTTTGGTGATTGTTAGAGACTCCTGAATCACGCTACAAAGGTATATAATCGTTATATTTATTATTGATTGATCATGTGGCTATATGGATCCGTCTCTAGGTAATGTTTCTGCTGCGTTTGATTATTTTAATATGTTTTTCATATTCATCATCACCTATATCTTTCCCTTTGGATGTTAGGGAGTAGTAGGTGGGGCCAAGGACACTTACTGTTATTTATTAGTGCCCTTCGTTGCCTCCAAGAGTGGTGGTACTTGGTCCTGCTTAGGTGGCTCTTTGGACGGGTCTCTTTTCCTTCTGAGAGGAGGTGCTCCAGAAGCCTCGGAGTCCTGTAAATTGGGTAAGGTTGAAGTTACAGTCTTAGACTTCCCTCATTTCTTCTTAATGAAGGGGGGAGGCTGGAGACACATAATCTGCATGATTAACTACGGTAATCATGTGGTACTTCAATGCAATAAGGTGAACTTGGGCGGGGTCCCTTTTAAAATTTGTTGAACTCAGGATGCTGCAAGTAAAACCAATTTTGACATCCTGAGTGTAGTCAGAACCCAGCAACCGGTCAAGAGCGCAAGAGATAAATCTAGGATAGGACAGGTATGCACCCCTAGACTTACTTAAGAGTCTTTATGAGATCATTATAAATGATCTCACCTATGTCGATCTCAGTCCCGGTCATGAGACAGTAAGCCATCATGAATTGAATAGAGTTAATCTATTCAGTTGATGAGTAGTTCCCGCCGAGAACCTGTACCACAAAGGTGAACAGAATTATACAAGCCACATGAAAGGAGTTTTTAGTCACTGGAATTTTATCCATGTAACTAGGGTGGAGAGAAATCTTGGCTAGTTCAGCCCTCACAATATTGGGATCAGGAAAAGCTATGTACTTACCTTTTTTGTAGTTCAACCCAGTAGATGAACAGAAGGTGGCAAAGTCAAGGGTAAGTGGCCTTTGTCCATTCATCACTGAGAATCTGATGAAGTATTCGTTGAGTGGGTGTAGCTCAGACTCATCAGTGGGTGGATTTGGGTCATAGGCAACAACAGTCCTCCAAAACTCACTGAGGAGATTTTTGTAGAGCATGGAGGGGCATTTTGTAAAAGCTATTTTGAGAGGACGGTTGAACAAAAATTTGATGACTTTATGGTAGGCGGGGACCTCTGATGGGTAGTTGAAGTTACCTATGACATTATTGGTTTAAAAATTGACATCTGTTAGAGTCTTGCCTTCCCATTGTAGTGCAAACACGATTCCATGTTCTTCAGCCATTTAGCTTTTGTGAGGAGATTGATTTTGTTGTTTCCTTTACACAGTTAGAGTTATCTATAAAGTTAAGCTTACCGCGTTCCATGGTTAAGTAATGTAAAGATATCTTTGACAGATATAAGAAAGAAACATAAAAGTAAATAGACAGTAGTTTATCAACATTTAAATTCTTATTAGAAATTAATCAAAGAATCTATACCAAAATGTTTGCGGAATAACACTTTGTATTGAATTGACAAGGGTGATTTTCTGCTTTCTAAACTTAAGCTATGCTTAAGTACAACTATGCTAACCAACTAAGCTACCTCAGGGACTTAGTTGCTTCAGAGGAGTAAAAAGGATTGTGAATGTTAAATTTTACATACAGGAACTTGTCAACCTTTCTACTCCAACTTCTGATCTTATTTATACTAGTACAAGATTGCTGCTGGTGAGGTTAGGTAAGTGCGTGTCATAATTCCAATGGATAAGGTACAACGAGGTACATCTTCCATTTAATGCATCAACATTGGGAAAAGCTCTTTCTTTGCTTTCGTGAACAGCGCAGGCAACTGTTCACCACTTTTATCACCAACTCATACTTGATTTGACTTATCACTAAGTTTACTTTATCCCGCTCAAACACATTAGTGAAAAGTCCTGCCTAAATCTTCAGTCTTAGGTATTTGATCATTAGTACTTGATCTTCATAGAAGAGGAGGAGTTTTGGGAATCAGAGAGTTATTTTCATCACTCGCTGATTCCATCATCTTCTTCTTTGGCTCATGTATCATTCACTGAGTTCCGCCTCACTGAATGGAAAGTATTTCTTCTTTAGACTTGTCCTGAGCATCCTGAAGATGACTCACTGAGTGACTGCTCACTCAGTGACTTGATCGTGTTTACAAGTTTGAAACACTTCGGATATTTTCTATTTAAATCCTAGATTAGGGGTGTTTGGGAAAGCAATGGACCCAACAATCTCCCCTTATTTGGATATAAAATAAGCCTTAGTGTTTTGATCAGTGTAAGTGAGCAAAGGGCTTCTTCTTACACTGAAGATACTATAAAGCAGCTAAGGAACACTGATTATCATAAATACTTTGTTTATTTATTGATTACAAGGTTCCTAACATAGACACTAGAAAACATGATCATTGATTCTTCAGTCCAGGTAGTATCCCAACTTCTCTAGTTTTATCTTCTTTGATTTTAGCTTTTCTTGATCAGGATGTTCTTTAATCTTTTTCCTCATGTCTATACCAAACTTTACATTTTCAAGGGTCTTGATCTTTGTAGCCATCATCAAGTAACCCACCATAGCTTTGACCCCAGCATGATCAATATCACTCCATCTTTGAAAAGCTTCATTTCTAAACACATCAGTGAATAAGATACCATATTCAGGAACTTCAATGACCATGTTGTTGACAAAAGGGACACCTTTAGGAAGACTCCTATTGCATTCCAGACCTTTGCTTTTGACTTCAGGTTATGCTTCAATGTTTTTCCTCTTTCTTCTTGAGGATTGAACTTGAGACTGTTGAGCAGTTGGAGCAGGTAGAGCAGTCTGCATTCCAAGTTCACCTACCATCTTCCTTAGTTTGTCATACCTGTGGCTCAGAGATTTCATCAGGTCCTTAACAATGACATTTTTTTTCTTTTCAATGATTGGACCCAATTCATCCAGCTTAGTGATCCCAAAGTCAGTGAAGGTGAAAGGATCATGAAGTTCAAAGTTCCTTTTTTCAACTCTTCTATACACATTAAGAGCTGCAGGCATGGTATTTGCTTGAATTTTCACATCAGTTATTGGTTCAGGCCTAAGTCTCTGAGTCATGTACCACTGGTATTGTTCAGTTTTCTGCTTTCTTCTTTCAGCCATTTTTTGTTGATTTAGCTTGAGGGTCTTTAACGCTTCTATCTAAGCCTTTTTGTATGTTTCCCTAGCTTTATCAAATGTGACTTTCTTATGATCTAACCCTAGCAGTTGTGCATCTTCCTTTACAATCTTGGTGACTTCCAAGTTTGTTAGGGCCAATCTTCTTGCTTCTTCATCTGCCTTCTTTATACGATCCTCCTTTTCCATGTGAGCGTCCAGTTCTTCTTTGGTCAGAAAATGCAACATTCCATCTATCATGTAAGGAATCCTTTCAGGTTCATCAGGGTCTTGACAAACATTTTTGGATGCTGGCACCAATTTTAATTGTTCAGGCTCAGTGTCAGTAACGATACTTTTGCCTTTGTTCTTTTGAGCTGATGAAGATGGTTGTTCAGTGTGTGGAGCTTGAATAGAAGCTGATATGTAGGATTGTAATGGCACTGCAGCTATGATAGTTGGAGGAGTTGTTGTTGAGATTACTATGGCAGTTGTTGTAGTGGCATGCTCCCTTTAGACTGAGGAGGGAGAGATGTGTTGTGATGATCCAGCTGCTAGAAGAGTTTCTGGGTTGGTGTCACTGCCTTTGTTGTTGAGGTATTCTCCCCCTCAACAGTTGCATGAGCGAAGGTGGGAGAGCTGTTGATGTTGGAACACCGAACGAGGGGGCGGAAGAGATGTTATTCGCAGCCTGAAGAAATTCCTTCATCATGTGTTTGATGTCAGAGGTATCCTGTTTGATGACGGATACCTCAGAGCAGATGGTATCCTAGGAGCTTTCAATGGCAATCAGTTTAGACCCGAGATTCCAGGCCATAAAGCTTGAGGATTGGGTCAAGCTTACCTGGTAAGAAGTCTGAGCAGTGACGGAGGGGATGAGTCCCTGCAAGGAGGAGCTGAGGCCTTGAAGGTTAATTCGGTTGAGGATAGAGATGAGCTCAGAAAGAGATGTAGTGTTCTTGAGATAGGTCACTGATGCTTCAAGAATCTTCTTGTTAAGAGCAGGATCATCTTTGGCAACTTCCTTAATAATGTTCAGACTGGTGGTAATATCAGTGAAGGAGTTGAGAAACTTGATCAAATATTGATTAAGATTTGTGGGATTGTTGGTGAAGAGTTTCTTAGTCCTTGCTTGGTGATCAATCCGTTCAACAGAAATGGCTTCAATTGTAACCTTGAGATCAGTGTAACTGGCCGCTGTTTCAATGTGTTGTTCCCATTGTCGGCCTGTGATTTTCTTGAACAAGGAGCTTGCAGTTTGTTGTAGATACTGAACCAGTTGCCTTTCAGTGGAAGGGAGTGTATTTTTGAACTCCCTAAAGGCAGATGAACTTGAGGATTCTGATCGTAAGGATTCATCAGGTAGAAAAGATGATTGTTCAGGCTTGGTGTTCTTGATCAGGTTCCTCATGATCATTGTCAAGGTCATCATAAGCTTCAAATACTTCTTCATCACTTTCGTTGTCATGCTCTGCATCAGAGAGAAGAGCAGCCTGAATATCTGCCACTGACTCAAGCTGTAAAAGTGGGTTAGCTGGCTCCTCTTCATTGGAAGATTTGCCTTGGTTGTGGTCAGGTACTGAACCCTCTAATCCAGCAGAGTGGGATTGCTCTTCCTGGTACTTAGGGCTAGTTCCTGAGGACTGCGCTTTACCATGAGGGGGTGATGGTTCCATATCAGCAGGTGGTTTAGTTCCCCCTGAATCTTTGTCCCCATTTGGTCCTTCAGGCACTGGAGGATTTTGGCCAGTGCCATCCTGAGGAGCCATGGAAGTTAATACCATATCAGTGGGTTGTATGTGTCCCTCTGAGTCTTTAGAATGAGAAGTAGTGCCCTCAGACAAAAGTTGTGATATGCGAGTGTCCTCATCAGGCATAATGGAAGGTGTCTCCCTACCAGTGGGTTGTATGGTTCCCTCTGGGCTTTGGGGAGTGGTAGGTGAGACCAAGGACACTAATTAGGATATGTCAGTGCCCTTTGTTGCCTCTGGGGGTGATTGTACTTTGGTCTCATTGGGTGTCTCAGAGGGCTTGGTCTTTCTTCTCCTTCTAGGAGGTAGTGGTCCTGAAGTCTCAGGGCCATGTGACTAGGGTAGGGGCTTAGTCACAATGGTAGACTTCCCTCCCATAAGCCTATTCGGAGGGGGAGGAGGAGATACTGATTATTCATGATGAACAAAGGTAATCATGTGATCCGTCAATGCAATAAGGCGAACTTGTGCAGGGTCCCATTTGAAATTAGACAGACTCAAGATGCTACAAGGAAAACCAACAGTAACATCCTGAGTGTAGTCTGAACCTAGCAGGCTCTCAAGGACACACGAGATAAATCTTGGATAAGACACATATGTGCCTTTGTATTTGTTTAGGAGCTTGGTTATGAGATCACTGTAGATGATCTCTCCCATGTCGATTTCAGTCACGGTCATTAGACAGTAGGCCATCATTAATTGAATGTTGTTAATTTGCTCAGTTGATGAATGGTTTCCACCGAGAACT
>CP139507.1:300031207-300041464 GCA_021014915.2 Artemisia tridentata subsp. tridentata | reverse complement strand
AAGTTAACAAAATTTTTCGTCTACAGTTGTTATCGAAAATCCTTGTATAAGGGTTTATCGAAATTGCCAATAATTATCGCAAATGTGATTTTTATCGCAAATGCAATACTTATCGCAAATGCAATACATATCGCAAATGCAATACTTATCGCAAATGTGATTTCTATAGAATTTGAACAAATTCTTTAGACTATTCAAGGTTTATCGAAATTGCACAAATTTTATAGAAATTGGAAAAATTGATATAATTTGATAACTACTCTAGATAAACATGCAAAATCAATCTAAGCAACAAAAGGATCACATGTGTAACATCAAGCTTAAATATTTTCTAACTATCATGTATCCTGCATATTTGTGCTTGATTGATGTTTCAGCATTCTTCAATGGCTGCACCTCAACAACAACCACTCCCAATGCTCACAAGAGCTGAAGTTCTTCCTCGTGGGTACAAGGCAGATTTTGGGAACAACAACGCGAGGGTAGATTTTGAGAAGATAAAATGTCTTGAACCAAGCTACCAAATTGCTGTGGAAGTACTCAAAGAACATGAATGTATAAGCTTACTGGACAGTTCTGACAACATTCCTGAATTATATATTCATCAGTTATGGAATACTTTGGAGTTGGACACAAAACTGAGATACTTCACATGCACACTGGACCGCAAAAAGCTCAAAATCACACCAAATCACCTTCGCAGAGCATTAGGCTTACCCGATCCACCAGAAACAGCTAACAAATATTGGCCTACACCATCTGAAGATGAAGTCCTTAAGTTCCTCAACGATATTCGATATGATGTCCAACCAGATACACCACTAACAAGATCTCAAAAGTCAATGCAAAACACATCCCTCAACCCTGGAGAACCATTTACTACATAGTGGTTCGTTCTATCTCAGGGAGGGACAGTGGTCATGAACACCCACGATTATCTCACCTTCAACTATTATGGGGTTTAGTGAATCAACAAAGGATTGACTATGCTGAACTTGTCTGGGAAGATATGACCTTTCAAATGATGAAACCATTCACCAAAGTTCCTTTTGTACGATACACCAAAGTGCTCATCAGTCTGTTGCTGGATGAAAACAAAGACATCTCTCCTCGTGTTGGTGATCTAGAGATGCATCTGTTCAGAATGGATAAGACTATCAACTCTATCTACTTTCCCAAGGATAGTTCACACAATCAAGGGACTAGACTACCAGAGGCCCTGATGATAGAAAATGTAAAGAATACTCAAGCCTACAAAGACTATGACAGAGCATTCAGACTTGGTCGCGTAGGATTCTTAAAACTTGGTGCAGAAGGAACTGGATCAACCAAGACCCGTTCGAAAGGAAGTAGCAAGGCTGGGAGTGCTTCAAGTTCTTCAAAGAAAGGTCATAAACCTCACATACCAAACATCATCAAAAGAAGAGTCAAAGTTGTTCCAAAGCCAGCACAAGAAGAAGGTGGGGTACATGCTGAAAAAGAATCGGATTCTGAAGCAACTGAATCCGAAGAAGAAGAAACCATCTCCATGGACGTAGAAGTTGCTACTATTGTTGCAATGGAACAAAGCAAAAAGACTCTGAAAGAAGATAAAGCCAGAAGAGCCGAATTAAGAGTTAAAGAACAAAAGGGAATATGAGCTACAAAAGGGAGTTGGAAGTTCTGGAAATGTCAAAGAAGTAGCTTCAACCCATACTGATCCGGTTAATCAACCCGGAGGGTCTGGAGTTACTACAACTACTACTCCTCAGCCCGATTCGGTTATTCAACCCGATAGGTCTGATTCACATTCTGAGGACATTCCTCCACCTTTCAATCCAGTTAATCAATCCGACAAGGAAAGAGAACCGTTGACAGATGAGGAAATAAAGGATGACATGTTCGAAGGGGGTAATCAGGAGCAGCTTTATGATGATCCCATTGACTGGTCTGACACTGAAGAGGACGAGGAACCGATAGGAGAGGAAACAACTAAAGCTGCAAACGAACTTGAAGCAGATTATGAGGCAGAATTAGAAAAGAGGAAGGAAGAAGAGAAGCTAGCAAAGGAGAAAGAAGAAGCAGAAAAGGAAGCTAAAACTATATTCAAACACCACCTCTCACTCCGTCACAGCTACAACTCACCGTTTACAAGCCTCAATCTGAGGAACAACCAGAGGATTCAACTCCTCCTGCCTCCCCACCAAAGGATTCAACTCCTCCTGCCTCCCCTCCAAAGGAACCAACACCTCCTGTATCACCTCCAAAAGCATTAACTCCTCCCAAATCTTCATCACAACCATCACCATCACCATCAAAAGCAACAACAGAAGAAACTCTCAAGAAAATCATTAAAGGCAAGTATACTAAGAAGATTGCTTGGGTTACTCGTGTCGAAGTCATTTCTCCTGCAGCAAAGAAATTGAAGCAAGCAGCAAAGTTGGCACAGGCAAAGAAAGACAGCATGTTAAGTGACCAAGTAACTGAGATGCAGAATATGGTCAAAGGTCTTTCTGAGCAAGTAAAAGAGTTGCAGGAGACAAAGAAGAAAATGGATGAACTTCTTGAAGATGATGTCAAAGCTCAACTACTCAAGGAAGCAAAGGGACATACAAAGAAATATGTAAAGCAGTACATGTCAGATCTCATGGAGAAGATTGAAGTATACATTGACACCAACATTGAGGAAAAAGTTCAAAACATCACAGGATCAATTCCTCAAGACACAGCAACCCAACCAAAGCAACTTGAAGACTTCACAACCGACGAACTCCAACGCGCATTTCTCACCAGATTCACAGCCCTTACCTCTCCATCTGAAACAGAAATAGCTCTCTATGAGGCTATCAATGCAAATCTGGATTCGTGCAAAGTTGCGGCCGATAAAGGCAAACGTTCATGAGATGATGAAGACCAGGACCCTGACACCCAATCCAAGAGGCACAAGGGTGAAGGAGGATCTGGTTCACAACTCAAAGAACCAATCGGACCATCAACAACAACCACATCTCAACCTCACAAGGCTTCAGAGTCTAAACCAAAAGAGACGCAGCATCATTTTGAGCACTTTGCTACAGAAGATATGGAGTTTCAACAAGAATATGATCAACCTCAGTCAGCACCAAAGACCAAAGCTACGTCAAGCAAGATATCTTCCAAAAGACCAAACGTAGTTTCATGGATCGATGATGATGACACACCCGGGAACGAGTTCTTTGATCAATTAGCAAGTGCTCAAGTACATACTGACGAAGATTCTAAGATGGAAGACATCACATTTGAGTTTGCTCAAAAACTCAAAAGAACTCAACGCATCAAGAAATTAACCAAGAGGGAACTTCGTCGGATTAAAAACGATGCTTTTAATCTTCTTAAGGACAACTCTTCAAGTGCAGCTGAGCTCGAGTATCACCTCGAGAACATTGCTCGAGCTATGTCTTCAGACTTCAGCTGGACTAATCCAGATGTGATTGGCAGCAGAGAGAGTAAGAACAAGCCTTACATCACAGATTGGACAAAGCCTCTACCGGTAATCCGAGTTCACAGTAAGCCAGCCATTCCATATCGTTTCTTCTTCAATAAAGATCTGGAGCTACTCATGCACGGGGCCAACTGTCAGAAAAAGTATGCTGCTTCAGTTACTTTTACTCCAGCAGCAATATACGAACAACCTGCTATCGAGGAAACATCTTCTCATCTCTTTGTTTCCGAGAAAGTGAATTATGATCACGATGCTGAATTAGGAATCTACCACTGGTTTGAAAAAAGGAAGACTTGGTATAAAAGCAAACTAACCAAGAAATCTCCAGAATCAATAAGAAGTGATCTAAGGATTGTTGCTGTAGTTAGTCTGAAGGGGGACAAGAAGTATGATTACACGTTCCTCTCAGAGATCAAAGTAAGAAGACATGACATGCAACTCTACACGTTCTCTGAAGCAGATTTTCCGGACTTAAGTCTCAACGACCTTGAAGACATGTGCCTGATTAAAGTCCAAGGAAAACTGCAACATGCGACACCAGCACTCCAATATGCTTTCAGCACATCAATTCTTCATTTCATCAGAAGGAAGATTATCAAAGAACGTGTGGAAGATCTTCAACTAGGGGTCGAGAGCTACCAGACAAAGTTGAACTTGACTCAACCACTGCTACATCTTAAGAATATCAACAATGAAGCTCAGTACACCTTCAAGAGTCAGCCAACTTTTGGGTTCGTATACAAAAGTGATCTGACTATCAACTGCTTCATGGCATATCGTGATATTCACAAGTTCTGCGACACCACGTTGAAGAAGGTCCGTGATGGGTTAGTAATTCGGGTTAGTGATCAACGGTTGCAGATAAAGAAGAGATGGAATGGTGATCAGCTAAGACAGATCTACCAGTTTGTGAACAGGATTGAGAGAAGGTTATTCAGAAGAGATCAGATGAGGAGGTTTGAGAGTTATGTTGGAGGTCACCCATCCTTCCCGGTCAGAACATTTCAAAGACCTGACCCTGTCTACACATCATTCAAAAAAGGAGAATGAAGTAAGATTTTGATTTATTCTTAAAATTCATTATTCTTGCTTATATGATTGTTAAAACAATGGCTTGTGCACACATAACAGTGCAAAACCCGTTCCTGTAAAGAAAGGACCATGAGGTACGCTTCAGTGCCTCAATCCTGATCAAAGGAGCGAAAGCTTCTTTCTTATGAGTAGAATTAAACCAAAATTTTTCTAAGTTTTTCAAAAATTCTGCTCATAAGGACAAGTATTCCCTTGTCAAGGGGGAGTATTTGAAACATAATCTTTGTTCAAACAAAAGTTCTTGAAATTCTTCCCACAAAACTAAAAAACAACATATTTTAATCATAAAGTTTTTTCAAAAACATCATGAGTATGCTATTTTTGAGGGGGAGAATAAAGATATGATTAAAATATGGTAAAGAAAAGTTGTGATCTCATGTGAGCTAGGCTCAGAATTGACCCTCGAATTGACGATAACAAGAGTCAGTAGTAGAAAAGACATGTCCTGGACGGGTAATAATTTCAATCCAGGTTATCTGGTGATGTAAGCGTGTCTCGCAAAGGATGTGTCTGAGTAGAATGTACCAATTTTGAGCGATTTTCCTTGAATGTGATCTGGACGGGTAATAATTTCAAGCTAGTTCTACTAGTGATGTAAGCGTGTCTCGCGACGATCATGTTCATTGAAAATCAATCAATTCAAAAAGTGTCAACTCTACCCGATATGTGCAAATTTACCTTAATCACTTTTGAGCACATGTTAAGGGGGAGTCTTTATGAAAATCACAAAACTCTCAAAGTGTTAACAAAATATGTTTTCACAATCATAAAACACTCTGAGAGATTTTCAAAAAGGTTTGGTTTATGGCATCAATAGGATAGTCATGGAGTTATAAGGTGACTAAGGTTAGGAATAATCGTCCTATGATCCGCTAGAGCCGGATGGATCTACCCAAGGACAATACCAATACTTTAGAACTAGAAAGTCCTAGGTATGATTGAAAAAGGAGATATGAAATGAAAGGAGAAAGAAGGGGTTGAAGAATTAAAAAGAAAAGTTAAGAAAAGGGTGAAAAGAAATAGCCCTCCGTTTGTTCAACCTTAGGGCAGACACCGGGTTCAATACATAATCTACTGGTTGATTGGGCATCACCGGTATTGAAGATAAAAGACGTCATGGACCCAGTGACGCACTGCACTAAACCTTCTAGCCACTCAGATGTCTCTCAACAGATACTTGTTTCATTTCACACGGAGAACCCTTCATCATCTATCAACCTCTCACTACGAGATGAGTTGATATTGAAAAGGAGGCACTCTGCTCCATGCCTCCGACGACCAAACAAATATGCACTAATCGAGTCTAGAGCCATGAGATACATCAAAGATCTCTTAGGTACACCTAGTATACATTGGCTGTTGATGATCTCGAAGTCCAAATCTGTAAGTGCCGGATGATTTATTGCTAACTGTTTACCTGCAGCAAATCATGGAGATTCAAACATGGAGTTCCACCAACTTTCCATCATGCTCATATCCTGAAGATACGTTCTCACAAAGACTTTGAGATAACAAAAGTTCAAAGATGATTAAGAAAAGTCGAAGTTCAAGCAATACAACCTTTCACAAGTCAAAGATTGAAGAAGTGAGAACCTGTTGAAGAATAAAAGTCAAAAGACATATGAGCGTGATGGAAACGACGTAAAGACACCAGAACTAAAGACCATTGGAAGATGGCAGATCACTATCATACCATATCATATCACACCAAGAACAAAGAACAAAGATTATCAAGACGTCAGAAGCCGAAGAAGCAAAGATGACCAAGACTTAGGGGGAGATTGTTGGGAATACGTTTTATTTGTAATTCCAAGTCTTAGTCATAGCGAAATGGGCTATATGTTTAATAGAAAGCCCATGGCACATTAGTAGCCCATGTGCCATAGGAATCCAAAGAGCATATTTCTAGAATAAATATACTTAAGCACATGGACGCCCTAATCTTTGCCTATAAATAGAGGCTTAGGGTGTCCTCATTTGTTGTTGGTTTCTATTCTTTTGTGCGAAAGCTCTGTCAAAGTTTATAGTGAAATAGAATCATCCGTCTCTTATTCTCTTAATCTCTTCTCTACTCTCTCGTTGTTATTTAATCTATCGCTATTAGTTTATTACGTAGCTTAGTTGTAGTTGTAGTCGTGGTTATTAATAGTTTAGATCTTGTGTTATGTAGTTAATAGGGACCATCACTAATTGATAGACATTCTACAAAGGAACCGAGTTCCATAAACTTGAACCATGACCATAAATGCATGAACTCCAAAAACTTTCACTAAAGTTGCAGTTTTTGAGGGGGAGAAAGCATTTATGAGAATCTATGATAGCCATAACTGAAGATGTGAACCTGATGCACAAATCATCATTGACTGAGTTCACACACAAAAATTGATATAAAGGCTTGAGTAAAACAAACATCAGGGAACATGACCCTAAGCACAAAAGGAGAAGAAATGGTTCAAGACAGCAAAGAATCTGTTTTTACTGAGTGTTATTTATGTTTTCTTTGTTGTAAATCAGTTTGTAAGAAGAAGCCTTTTTGCTCACTTACAAATTGTTAATAGCTTAGGATATCTATGATTAGCAAGTCTCTGCTAGAACCGAAGTGAAGAAAATCCTAAGCGAAACCCAGATAATGAAGAATCAGGAGACATTGAGAAAGAATACTCAGGAGGCCCTGAGCAATAATGCTCAGGAGACCATGAACAAAAATTGTTCAGGAGGTCATTATCAAACTAAAGAAGAAACACCACTATCTGAGGATAAAGCTCGGACAAGTGAAGATAGAACCAAGAATTAAGATGGTGACTCAAGATGAAGATAAGAGCCTAAAACTTCCTCTTCAACAAAAGGTATCGAAGATAAAAGCTTAAAACGACATTTTTTACTTTAGATCATGCTTGTAAATCAGAGTATAAGAAGAAGCCGTTATGCTCACTTATCTCTGATAATATCCAACAAGTAGTATCACACATAATAAAAAACAATAGCCGTACATCATACCTTTGATGTAAATCAGAGTATAAGAAGAAGCCGTTATGCTCACTTATCTCTGATAAAACCCGGGCTATCTTTATGTTTAAATAGGGGGAGATTGTTGGGTCAACAATTGATCCAAATGTCCCTGACAAAGATTTGAACAAAAAATTGCCCAGACTCTCACTGACAGAATATCAATGATCATCAAACTCACTGATGATCAGTGAGAATGTCTCTCCCTGATAAAGGGATGAAGCTCAGACAACATTCTTCAAAGAGTAGGCAAAGACCAACTTAAGATGAACTTTAACTCAACTGATGCAGTCTCAGTGAGTAAGGTACGTGAGTAAACATCAGGGACAGTAAGATATGACAAATGTCTCTATATCCCTGATGGCCTTTCTCTCATTGACAATGAACACCTCACCAACTTTAATCTAACTGATCAAGAAGTTATGGTGATCAACATAACTTCATCAAGGCTCAAGATTCAGAGACATCAGGAATCTAGGATGAACGGATCAAAGAAGACAAACTCACTGAGCATCAATGATGAACTCAAATAAGTACATTTTATTATCATCATTTATCCTATTTATTTAACTTGTTTTATTATATTATATATGAGAATTGATACGTTAATGTTTACCTTTGTGATTCTCAGGTAAAAACAAGTATTATGTGAAACTTGGCGATTTTGGACTAATTATGGAGCAAAACAAGCAAGATGTTAAGTGTCTACTGAAATGTACAAGATCAAGATCATTCTGCTCCAGATACGCCGCAACATACTTCGTACATACGACGCATCACTATCAAGATTTCACAAGTCACGATCCAAGACAGCAAAGGACATGCGCCGCATAGAGAAATGGAGTTACGCCGCATCTTAAGGCGGTGTACGAATATTCCTGAATATATTAATCTTGGACCCCACGCGAAGTGAAGTCAATGTGCCGCATCTACTTATCCTATGCGCCGCATCTAGCCCTCAGACAGAAACTATAAATACCCCAAGGCCAGACGAATTTCGGGATCCTACACACGAAGCTTTCGAAGAAGAAACCCTAGAGCCGAATTCAGACGTATTAGCAGCACAAGACACACCCTAAACGAAGATACAAGAGCTGTAAGAAGGTCCTGCATGTATTCAATTCATTAAGTAGTTTTGTTTTTATTGTATTAGTACACTTTAATTCATCAGGATTGATGGGCCGATTCCATGTGACTACGAAAAATCATAGGCCCCCCTTAAAATTGCTTTCCCATTAATTAAAGTTTATATGTTGATGTCTTTGGTGACTTTTATTAGTGCATTGATAACCTCTGTGTCTAGCTATCTATTTTAGCGTATACGAAACGTGAGCTTCACAAATGCTCAATATTCTAGGATAGTGGGATAGACATAAGTGATCATTAAGGGTTTACTCGCCGATAAGATTAGAGCCAACGAGAAAGGGTTAATTATATACACTTCATATAAAACTAGCAATAAAACAAGTGACAAGCTACTTAATTATTAGGACAGGTCTTCTTATTGTCTCAAGTATCTATCTGTGTACGTGTGTGCTAATCGATGATTCGTGCTCGTTAATATAGTTTACTATTTAATCATAACCAAACCGTGCCAGTCTCTCAGGCTGAACCCCCTTGCGTTAGATTAGGTTGTATAGCTAACTTAAGATATTAAAATACTGATTAGAATAACTAGATAATACGTTCCACTCTTAGTGATCGACACTCTACTTACCATTATATTCATACTGACCGGGTACACTGCACGTTAAAGTGTGTGTTTTATTGATAAGTCGGCTAAATATAAATTTAAAACTTGAGTAGGCATTAATACTGCTAAAACCACAACGACATCACGCGCGCACCAAGTTCTTGGAGCCGCTGCCGTGTATATAAAAGAATTAGAGCAATACACACGCACCATCAAGTTTTTGGCGCCGTTGCCGGGGAGTGAATTGTTATTATCTGTTAATTTGATTAGTATTTTAATTAGGTTTTTCTTTTTAATTTTTAGATTCTAACCGCTAACTCTGTTATATAATAGATAAATTGCATTCATTGTATAGTTTGCATATTTTCTGTTTTTGTGTGTTTTTATTTTCTTTAAATTTTTGTTTCTTTTTGTTTGTTTTTATTTTTTTGTTTTTCTTTTTCTATTTTTCTGCATTCTGCTATCGTTGTACTGAGCTGATACAAACGATACGGCGCATCTATTTTCATAGATACGGCGTATTGCGTTTAATTTTTATAAAATACAACGCGTTTAATAAATTCGATACGACGCATCTTTCCCCAAGACACGGCGTATTCTGTTTTTAATAAGAAATTTTTCTAAACGATAACGCCATACGACGCATCTGTTTTAACAGATACGGCGTATTTATTATTTAAATTAAAAACATTTTTCGAATTATTAAACAGATACGACGCATCGATTTTTATCGATATGGCGCATCTACTGAATCAAAAATCTTGTATTTTGAAACGTAACAAAAATACGGCGCATTAGCTTTTGTTAATACGACGCATTTAATTTTAATAAATATAATAGATTTTTGATAATTAAACTTATACGGCGCATTCTAAATTTATAAGCGGCGTATCTATTTTCTGAATAAAAGTCTGATTAAATTTTAACGATTATAAGATACGGCGTATCCAACGTTTTGGATACGGCGCATCGCTTGCAGAGATCAGTAACTTTTATTTTTCGTATT